>JADRCD010218100.1:62117-87971 GCA_019843815.1 Montemys delectorum | reverse complement strand
AAGATCACGCTGTCATGGATGTTGTGGAACAATTTGGCTTTGATGGATGTCACTCCCTCACCGCTTCTCCAGGGAGACAACCTGAGACACTGCAGGGACCAGGGGGCCTCTTCTCAGTTGCCTCTTCAATATGGATGTCTTGGCCCAAAGCAGAAACCCTCCCACTGGATGCTCTGTTTGGGATGACTTTTGGAGTAGATTTTTTTCTCTCTCAAAATTAACTCCACAATTGAGCACAGCAACACTATTTATCTGATCATTTAATGACACTTGCCAACTAGCATTTCTTCCTCCTTTTGAGATGATGAGCCAGTCATTCAATAGAAACAAGCCAACACTGCTGCTTGTTCCTTCAAAGGGAAGAGCTAAGAGGGAGTCATTTTGTGTGACAGAGGGGAAATATCCAAAATTGTTTTTTTTGTTTTGTTTTGTTTTGTTTTTGATTTTTTGAAAGGGATTTGAGCCTGTAGTTCTTTGGAGAACTTCTCCAAGATTGGAAAGTTTGGAATTGAAGTAGTTACTGGGGGTGGGGGTAGCAGGGTGTGTGGCTTCCAGGGCTGAAGAGCCAGCTCAGGGGTAAAGAGTTTGGAATGCAAGTGTGAAAACCAGTATTCAAGATTCTTAGAGCCATGTAAAAGCTGGGCAGGCACAGCAGCCACCTGTAACCCCAACACTCTGGAGGAAGACAGGGAATTCTTGGGATATGCTGACAAGCTAGCCTCATCAGAATTGTTAAACTGTGGTTTTTACTGAGAGACCCTGTCTTAATAAATGAAGAAGAGAGTCATTGAGGAGAATATCTGATGTCAACTTAGAATCTCCCCACGCATGTGTACAAATGTACATGCATGTGTACATACATGTTGGGGCATATGCATGCAAGCATGTGTATACACAATGTATGTAATATACTCACATACATACACCCATATACACATACTACAAAAGGAAATTAGCTTCCTTTCCTATATGCTTGGAAGGGCATCTAAGGTTCACTGTATGTCTCCAGTCTCTTCCTGATCCTTCTAGTTGGGGCTCTAACTTTTTGAGCTAAGAAATTACAACTTGTAAGACCTTCTCTTTACAGTGGGAATTAGTTGTGATATGCATGTGGCATGGAGGTGGGAAGGTGACATATAACACATAAGTGATTGCTAACTTATTACTATTATGAACTGCCTTAAAACATATCACCCAAAGAGAGCTCTGCCCTATTGTATAGAAGCCTTTCCTGTATTGTGTGCACAGCTAGCTTGCCATGGAATGAGAGTTGTTCTAGGGCTTGGTACCTGGAAGGATGTGGAAGATGAGAACAGATACAGGGAAAGGGAGGGGATATGCTTGTAAGAGGAGTCTCCTGAGGACCAGGAAGTGTTGCCTTCATATTCCCATGGTGGCTTGGAATATGGAAGTAGCGGAACGGAGAGATCAACCAGGAGATAAAAAAAGCTCATCTCATCCAATCGGCATCCTCCCTAGAACAGCTCCTTTGTTCATGCAGCACCAGTTCTCAGCTTGGGTGTGTGGAGGGATAACTGTGGAGGCACGGTACCTTATCTGGCTTATTAAGGGTGTGATCAACTACCTGAGTTGTTCACCTGGTAGAAATGTTTTAACTGAACATAAACAAATTGTGGGTTAGTGAAAACTGAGAAGTTAAGAAATGATAACACACTATTATGAGACTCTCAGTTCCAATCTGAACTGCTAACCAGTCAGCACTCTGGGCGGTCTTTCTCTCTCTCTCTCTCTCAGGATGTTCTGTTTCACAGTTGCTGTACCCCTCTCCTCTCAGGTGTATCCTACTCAACTCCACAGGCTTCTGTCACAATGCCCCAGCTGCAAGCTACCCCAGCTCAGGAGGAGCAGCTGGGTATTGTCAAGGGGGTTGGTTGCTGGTTCATCCTCCTGCCCTATGCCTGAGCCATGCCTTCTCTTGAATTGTGCTTCCGGTTGTGGGAGCTGGATCTCTACCTTGTTTCTCAGTACTAAATGTCTCCTGTGACAATTTCCCCAAGTTCCTTTGAGTATTTCACCTTTTAACTTTCCGTTTAACCCCTGTTCTTTTTATATCCATTACTTATGGTAGATATTGGAGTTTGTTTTTATTTACAAAAGATGCTGGTGTTCACAGAATAAAGTCTGTTCTTTCATGTACCTCATGGGTAAGCTTGCCTATCCAACATGCTCTCCCTTCTAGACTTATTATAAACTCTAAGCTGACCTACTATTTCTCAACCATGCACTAGGCTTTCCAAATTAAACTTAGCAGCACTGGACATTTATTTGAGTGTCACAATAAGCAGACATCAGAATCACTTGGAGGTTTTAAAATTATGGTGCTGGACTCTGCTTTTTGATTCAGTAGATCTCGGGTGGAGTCCATGGGTTCTCACATCTGACTATATTCCCTGTGGATTCCAATGATACAAGTTCTGGACCATACACTCGAGAATCACAAGCCTAGGCAATTGCTAGTCTATTCATTGCCTAGTAATTTCTTCTGTATAGCCAGAGCCGAGCCTTTCTCACCTGGCTCCCAGCTGGAGGTAGCCTCAAGTGCAAGCATATGTTCCTTTCACCGGGGAGCATTTATGTTGAATGTATAATGAGATATGTCAGGATCCAAGAGTCTGATAGCATACTGGCTTTGGAATAAAACTAAGAAATACCACAGACTTCAGCAACTGAAGTGTTGATGTGAACAGTGCAGTACATGTGTTTGCTCTGGGTTGGTCACGAGCATTTACACCATGAATGCAGCAGCCATGATGCAAGAGACAGTCCTAAGATCTGGCCTAACAATATCTCATGGAATAGTGAGGCTCCTGAGCCTCACAAACTCCTTGAGGAGGCGTTTCCCTTCTCCAAGGCTCCAACCGCCAATTCATAAGAGGTAAACAATTAAGCCGAGTGTGATTGCATTTGGGAAGCTGAGACAGGAGAGTAGATGCAGGTTCAAGGCTAGCCTAGGCTACAAAGTGAACTCTTGTCTCAAAAGAAAGAAGAAAGGAAGTAAAACTAAAGGATGAAAAGGTAGGCAGCCTAGCTGAGAACACGGAGATTGGCATCTACAGTGCATCTTGAACAGACTTTGACTTCCTGTCTCCATTTCTCCTTGGCTTATAACAAGAACACATCTTACTCAACAGCAGGCACACTCTTCACCATGGGTCAGGGGACTTTGCATCACGAGAACACGTTGTTTGTCATCGCCACCACTGATTCGGACCACATAACCCTTCCACTCTTCACTCACTCCATCAGCATCTGCTTAAATGGCTGTGGCTTCTCATGCGAGGCTTGCGTTCTTGAATTCATCATCCATTTCAGTGAGTTCCTGACAGTCAGTGGCTGGAAGAAGATCTCCAGCTTCATCTTGACACAGGCAGCCAACTAGGAGGCACCAGGAAGTAGAGCTACTTCCATTTTCTAAATGCATAATTTCTTAGACTTGATATACTGCTGTACAGGGAGATTCATTTTCTCTCTCTCTTTGTCCAGATAATTCTTGATGAACAGAGAAAAAAACAACTAAGGCACATAGATAGAAAATACAGATATCGGAAAAGGTCCCTGTCCTCAAAGGCAGACATTTCAAATAACATATATGTATAGGAAAATATTTTAAAATGTATCCTTGCGGGGGGAAAAAGTGCATCTATGACTGTGTGCATGCGCACATACTTCTTTCTACATTCTCCCCTACCCTCCCTACCTCAGCCAGTAGAATCCGGACTGGGACAATACTCATTTCATTCTGACAAAGTCTTTTCAGTATTTAATGAATAGAAGCATCACAGTTTAGGTATCCGTAGCCTTTTTGACAGTGTCTTAGGAATATTCTTAATGAGAAACAGAAAAGTGCAGCAGGTATGGAAAATTCCAGATGCGGAGAGAAGGAAGGGCGAGAAGACAGAAAACTTAAAGAGTGGAAACATGCGACAAAAGGGCAACATTCAGAGCAAAGGAGGCTCCCGAGCATGTTTTGGGTCCCGTCTTCCCTTTACTTCTGATTGTAGGGATGGGGACTCTGAGACTCAAGCACAGAGTGGCAGTAGGGACCTGAACTAGGTTCAGAATGACCAGGGGGAGAGGATCTCGGCAGCAGCTTCATATTTACTAGAGGCAAGGAGCAGAGGGAAGACAGACCATCTGGACAAGTGACATTTGTCAAGTCATGCAATGACCAAAATACACGGTGGCATCTTATCAGCAGGAGCAGAGAGGGACGCTGTAGCCTGCTAGCATCCGCCAGTGTCTCTGCTGCGGGAGTTACTGGAGTTACTGCGGAGTTGCTGGAGGGTTCGTGCAGTGGCTGCTTAAGAAGTTCAGAAACAATGCTTGTCACTTAGAAGAGAGAGAACTTAATTGATATTATTTCACTGAGTCAGGTTAAGTGTGTGTATGCCTGGTTCTCTCTCTCTCTCTCTCTCTCTCTCTCTCTCTCTCTCTCTCTCTTTCTCTCTCTCTCTCTCTCTCTCTCTATGTGTGCCTGCTTTCCTATGCCCCTCCCAATGTCTGTACATATCAGTGCATACCAATGATGTGTTTTAAAAATAAAAAACAGGTGAGGGGATGCTTACAGAATTTTCAATTGCTCCTTCTCCACTGCCAGATGCTGTTGTGGGACATACAGCAGTATAGATGGTCTCATCTCACCAACCGTGAAGTAGTTTTTCTTTTTGGCACATGCATATATGTTAGTGTGTATGTATCTTTATATGTGTGGGTGGTGTGTGTTTAGGTGTATGGGTGTGTGTGTGTGTGTGTGTGTGTGTGTGTGTGTGTATGTGTGTCCATCTGCCTGTGGAGTGTGGTGCTCTATCCCTCTCTGCCTTCTCCCAGACCCTGCCTCCTCCAATCTCGTTAGCCGAATCATTCCAGTCCCCGGAATCCTCCAGCTCACCATCTGATGCGAGGATTACCAGTGAGCTTTTACACCCAGCCTGACTCTAGGTGGGTTCCAGGGGTACAAACTTGGGTCCCCACTTTGCTTTCTGAGCTGTCTCCCCAGCACACCCCTTGTTTTTTTAATCAAAACATTCTCACTGTGTAGTGCAGGCTGTCACGGAAACTGTGATGCTCCTCTGAAGTTCTGGAATTATAAGATCACAGGATTTCAATGAAAGGCTAAGTCCACAGCTATTGTTAACCACTGAGCTGCGTGAGATCCTTGAGTCTATGTATATTTGCCTCCAAACTCAAATCATGGGCATGATCCAAACTCAAGGATGACACGGTTGTTAAGATCACTTGCTGCTTGTTTGGAGGACCAAGGTTTGAGTCGCAGCCACCTGTGACTCTACCTGCAGGGGATCTGATTTTCTCTTCTGACCTTCGTGGAAACCACCACACCCAAAAAGTAAATACACACAGAGACACACACTCATAGACACACAAATAAAAGTTAAACAGACAAACGAAAACAACCCATGTTTTTCTCATTATGTTAGAAGACTATATGAAATACTTGAATGGACTATGAGAAGTTATTCATCCTGGCTAGATTTTACCATGTGGGTAGACTATTATGTGGGGACCAGAAGGCTGAGCACCACAGAGGAAATGGATAAAAATACTATTTCTCCTTGTGTGTTCAGAAGGCAACACAGGAGATATGGATTGAAGAGGCAACTGGTCTGCAGAGTCACCAGTGAGTCAGGAGGAGCTCAAGTTTTGTTCAAGGGAGAGACTTGCTTTATGAAAGAACTCTATCCTACAGTAAGGGCACAGCCTGAAGACATGGCAGTGACCAGGGTGTGTGGGTGCTGAAGGAGGTGGTGTCCAATTGGGACGGATGTAGAAAACAGAAGACTAGAAAAACCAGCCAAAACTTGTTTAGGGAAAGGAAGCTAGGCTCAGACAAAGGAACGGGAGGGGAAGCTCCTTGGGTGACCTAGCAGGGTTTGGAAGGAAGAGGCCGAGACTCCAGAAACAACCTGATCAAGAAAGAAAGGCAAATGCTTCCTGGCAGAAAGAAGAGATCTGGCAGGGGGTGAGGCTGTGCATTGGAAGGAGACTTGTGGTGGATGGGACAAAGAGGCCGCACGTGTTCAGGGAAGCCATCCTCCTTCACATAAATAGAGGTAGTGGAGGTGGAGGTTGCGGCAGTGGCGGTACTGGGGATCAAACCCAGGTATGCTAAGCAAGTGCTCTACCATTGAGCTTCATCCTGGGGTCCTCCTGTTATTTTGTTATAATGCTTCTTGTGGTTTTGTTTGTTTAGGGAGGGTTTTTACTAAGTAGTTTAGGGTCGCCTTAAACTTGCTGTGTAGCTCAGACTGGCCTCAAATACGTTCTTCTTCCCTCGATTTCCCAGGTATGTGCCATTGCAAGAGCTACACCATAATTCTTGTCTGCACTTTGTCACATATGGACAGTCTAGCGGTGATGACAGAGAGCCTAAACTGTTTGAAGTTGGCAACAATCACTTCCATATGGATATGTTAGGGGAATAAATCGTTTGAACTTAGGAGGAGATACCAGAGGGGGATCTTTGGTCTTGGTTTTCAGGTTTGAGAAGGTGTAAGACACAAAGCCGTTTGACAGCACTGACTGTCTCTATGGAGACTAAAGAGTAAGCCTCAAATGCTATGTGCTATTGAACTTGAAAACAGAAGACTTAGCTGTCTCTCAACTACACCACTTAGTCCAGAAGTTATAGACGTTCAGTGCTGTGGAGAATACAATATTGCCAGCTATCCAAAGAGACATGTATTTTGGCTCCCTTGGACAATTTAGGAAATTAAAAAAAAGTTTTCTTTAATTTTAATTTTCTTTCATTTAATTTCTTAATTTAAATTTTCTCTTCCTTTTAATTTTTAAAATTTATCTCTTTAGATTTGGGCCTGGTTGGAAAGGTAAGAAGCTTGTGTAACTATATTTAGAAATACACTATTAGACTAAGTGAATTCCACTCACTGAGAATCGATAATTATCAGAAGTCTCTAAGGGAAGTCTATTCATGCAGGGTCTCTCTCTGGAAGAACTGAAAAATCGTTCAGGTTCACCTGAATATTTGGTTTCTGCGTACCAAATAGGATGGAGCTTGCTCTTGGGACCCAAATCCTCAGAGCTCGGTGGGTCATGTTCCACTTACTTGGGCATCATTTCCCTCTCACATGATCATTTTCCATAAGATTTATTTTTCACTCACAACATAATTGTGATGAGTAGTAAACCTTTTAAGAAAAAAAAAGCATGCATATGAGGTCAGAAGTATATATTCTGTTGTTTAAATCTTTTATTTTTAAAGATTTAAAATATGAATTGTATCTTCTATGTCATTTTGTGAATATAACATGTTCCTTAGGAACCAGCCCAAGGTGATGAAGGACAAGGGCATGGTTAGTGTGGACACACTGATGACTGGGAGGGACTAGAGGCAAGAGAATTGGGGTAGAAATAGAGATTTTAACAAATTAACAGAAATGGAGATTTTTAACCAATCTGGCTACCCGGGGAGTGGTCACTGAATATATTTAGATATAACTATCCATTGGGATGTGTAGTTGAGGTATGTCATTATATAAATTATTCCTCATTAAAAACAAGCTCTGTCTATGCATGGAGACTCATGACAGCAAGCCTAGCACTTGGGACACTGAAGCAAGAGGAACACAAGTCCGAGGCCAGCCTATGTTACACAGTGATTCCCTGTCAAATATCCCCCATCTTTAATGCTAGCTCTGGAGAGGCAGACAGCTCTCTGTGAGTATCAGGGCAGCCAGGGGATCTGAGACCCTCTTACACATGCATGCAGTCAGAGCATCAATGTACATAAAACAAGAGCCTGTCTCAAAGAAAAAAAAGTAGATAGATAGATAGATAGATAGATAGATAGATAGATAGATAGATAGATGACAGATAGATAGGTAGGTAATGAAATACTGAACGGACTACTCATGAGATATTTTAGAAATACAGAAGAAAGAAACGGAAATGAAACTATTACCAGAGAAAGCTACTACTAAACTTGAAGTATTTTGTTCTCAGTTTATATTCATAAAATCATAACCCACACATGATTTATATTCCCTTCCTCCCACATATTTAGCATGAATATTATTCTACATGCTAAATTCTGTAATTATTATTATTACTAAGTTTAAATTATTTTATTTATTTATGTTCCAATCATTGCCCCCCCACTGCCCCTCCCACAGTTCTCACCCCATTCCTCTTCCCCCTTGCCTTCAAGAGGGTGCCTCCACCCTACCGGGCTTCCCCTTCCCTGGAGCCTCAAGGCTCTTGAGGTTTAAGTACCTCATCTTCTACTGAGGCCACAGCAGGCAGACCTCTGATACCTATGTGCCAAGGGCCTTGAGCTGTCCCGTGCATGCTCCTGGTTGGTGGCTCAGTCTCTGGGAGCTCCCTGGAGTCTGGGTTAGTTGAGACTGTCGGTCTTGCTATGGGGTCACGCTCTTCCTCAGCTTCCTCAGTTCTTCCCTTAATTCAACTATAGGGGTCCCCAACTTCAGTCCAATGGTTGGGTGTAAGTATCTGCATCTGTCTCAGTCAGTTGCTGCTAGGGCTTCTCTGAGGACAGCCATGTCAGGCTCCCCTCTTGTAAGCACATCATTGCACAGTAGTGTCAGGCCTTGGTGTCTACCCATGAGATAGATCCCAAGTTGGGACAGTCATTGGACCTCCTTTCATTTAGTTTCCTCTCCATTGTTGTCCCTGCAGTTCTTTTAGACAGGAACAATTCTGGGTCATGAATTTTGACTGTGGGTTAGTAACCCTCCACTTGAGACCCTGTCTATCTGGAGGTGGACTCTTTGAGTTCCCTTTCCCCGGTGTTGGGCATTTGGCTAAGTTCACCCCCAATGAGTCCTGAGAGTGTTTCACCCCGATCTCTGAAACTGTCTAGAGGGTTCCTCCATTTCCCCTCTCCTTCCCCTCTCTCACCCAGATCCCTCCCTCCCTCTGCCTCCCATGGTGATTATTTCCTTCCCCCTTCTAAGTGGAGTTGAAGTCTTCTCACTTGGGCATTTCTACTTGTGATACTTCTTACGGTCTGTGGGTTGTATCCTAGGTATTCTGTACTTTTTGGCTAATATCTCTTTATCAGTGAGTACATATCATGCATGTCCTTTTGGTCTCTGAGTTACCTTACTCAGGATGATTTCTAATTCCATCCATTTAACCAGATATGCTGAATCTAATATAAGAGAAAATGGGAAAGAACCTTGAACTCATTGGCACAGGGGGAAATTTTCTGAACAGAACACTAATGGCTCAGGCCCTAAGATCAACAATTGATAAATGGGACCTCATGAAACCGAAAAGCCTCTGTAAGGCAAAGGACATAGTCAATAGGACAAACTGGCAACCTACAGATTGGGGACAAAAACTTTACTAACCCTACATTCAATAAAGGACTAATATCCAAAATATATAAAGAATTAAGAAATCAACCTCCAAAAACTCAAGTAAACCAATTTAAAAAATGTGGTACAGAGATAAACAGAGAATTCACAACAGAAGAATCTTGAATGGCTGAGAAGTATGTAAAGAAAATTTCAAAGTCCTTAGTCATCAGGGAAATACAAATCAAAGTGATGCTGTTATTCTTCCCTTCACCAATCAGAATGGCTAAAATCAAAAACTCAGGTGACAGCAGATACTAGAGAGGATGTGGAAAAAGAGGAACACTCCTCTACTGCTGGTAGGATTGCAAGCTGGTACAACCACTCTGGAAATCAATCTGGTGGTTCCTCAGAAATTTGGAAATAGTTCTACCTGAAGGCCCAGCTATACCACTTTTGGGCGTATGCTCCCAAAATGCCCCACCATGCCACAGGGACACGTGTTCCATTATGTTCATAGCACCCTTATTTGTAATAGCCAGAAACTGGAAACAACCCGATGTCCTTCAACTAAAGACTGAATATAGAAAATATGGTTCATTTACATAATGGAATACTATTTGTTAAAAGTGAGAACATGTTTTTGTAATTATAAACTCATTTTTTGTTAATGAATATGCAGTGTGTATGTGTTTGTGTGTGTGTGTGTGTGTGTGTGTGTGCACGTGTTTATATGTGTGTGGTCATGAGTCTATGTGGATACATGTGCCATATTCCCAGCTAAGTATAAAGTCTTGGAAAAGGTCATTTTCAGGGCTGCAAAGACAGATCAGTGGTTAAGAGCACTGGCTGCTCTTCCGAAGGATCGGAGTTCAACTCCTAATACTCACATGGCATCTCACAACTGTCTGCACTGCCTGTTCCAGGAGACTTGACACTCTCACACGAACACACGTGCACTCAAAGTGCCAATGCGCATAAAATAATAAATAATTAAAAAAAGAAAAAGGTCATTTTCTCCAAATAAATTGACATTAAACTGGACACACACACACACACACACACACACACACACACACACACACACAGCATGGAAGCAGTGTGGTGCAATGCCAGTGAATGAAGAGCCCTTTGGGTCAGTGCTGTGTGGGAACAGGCAGAAGACAGTACGAACAGGTGAGATGTGATAACCAGCAGTTGGTTGGCAAGGGCAAATTAATTATGGAATGTGAGATTCTAGAAGACTACAGCAAAAAAAGTTGGAAGAATTGTTGCTTTCAGAGAGACAATTCTAAGTAACAAAACCTATAGTACATTTAGAGATAGAAATTGGGATCTCTGTCTTGAGTCTCCCCCCTCAGTGGTTTAATCACTCTGGGTGTCGAGGTTAGACCTGATAAGCGGAGCTAGCCCTTTCACATCACAATTTTAGTCTACTCAGGTTGCTATAACAAAACACCTTAGTCTTGGTAATTTGTAAGCAGTCAGAATTTACTGCCCACAGTTCTAGAGCCTGGAAAATGCAAAATCAGCATGCTGGAAGATTGAGAGTTGGGTCAGGGCCTGAACCTCCCATGACTCCATATGCAACAGCGCAAATGAGTTCCCGTACCTTTCTTTTTATTATTTTTATGACTTCTTTATTTTTTTGAGATTATAATATAATTACATAGTTTCTCCATACCCTTTCCTCCCTCCTTACACACACACATGCATCCACATACAAATATATGCATAAATGAATACATATACCTTGCTCAGTCTGTATAATGTTACTTTTATGTATGTTGTTGGGGATATTTGGTATTGGATAACCAACTGGTATACTCTTCTCTAGGGACTTCTGCTCTTGTCACTCTGTAATTACCTGTAGTTCTCTCTATGTGGCTGAGGCCTCATGGGTTCCCCAACTCCGTCCACACTAACATGTCTATATCTATTGCTACTGTTCAGGTCATGTTTAAGCAGTCCCATGGGTGAGGTTCCATGGGTGTACATACATGGCTAGGAGACACAATTTAACAGTAAATTCTCCGATCCTCCAGCTTTTAGTCTTTCCACTCCCCACTGCCTTCTGCAATGTTCCCTGCCCCTTAGGTTCAGGAGCTGTATTGTAGATGTACCAGCTGGCACTGGGCTCCACAGTTATGCATTTTGTTTGTTTGTGGTTTCCTGCAATGATTTCCATCTGAAGCAAAGAGATTTTTTTTTTTGATGAGGAGGGAGGACTAGGCTTACCTGGGCATGTGAGGACAAATGTTTAGAATGTAGTCAGGGATTGTGCTGGTTTAATGAAGTGATGGTTGTAGGATTTCCTCCAAGATTTGTGATTTCACTAGCCCTGGGTATTTGGCTAGGATTCTAGTATCAGGCATGCTTTCCTTCTTGTTTGAGCAGGCCTTAAGTACATTTAGCTGTTAGTAGCCACTGGGGAATGTATACCACTGTACCTTAGGGTTATCGCACCATATTGGTCTCATTGTGTGGTTCACAGGCACCAGAGCTGGGGGGGACTGGTGGTTGCTTCCATCGTTGGTAACTTTGCATGGTCCACTCTGGTACCATGAAAGCTGGTTCTCACGGAGGAGGCATTTAGATCAGCTTCAGTTCAGGGACCTCCGCGCCATGTCGAAAATGTCCTCAGCAGTAGGGCTTGTCCTTCACCTCTGGGAGCAACGGAGGGCAGAGGCAATAGTTTGTAATGTTTTGGGAGTCTCTCAGACAGCCCTGATCAACAGCTCAAAAGGGGGCTTCTCATGTTTGGTGTGGAGATTTTTGTTAGATTGTCTTTGGCTCTAGGGAGGAAGATGTCAGCACAGAGTAGAACATTTCTTCTAAACCCTGTGTACACTTTTATTCACAGATTTACATGTAGTTTTATTGGGGAATCAATAGTTAATAGTGTGACTTTTCATGACTTTTTTCCAGGCATATTACTATTCCTATTATTTCCCCTTTTCTTCTTCCCTCCCTCTCCCCTCCCTAAGTTAGAACCCCTCCCTATTTTTTCATTCCGCATATCCAATCATTTCTACCCGCCATTGCTCTCTCTGGTGCTTTCTGCACCCTGGCAAGGATCTCTTTTTACTTTCCTGGTTTCTGCAGTTACTCCAGGGTGTGTACTCACAGTTGAAGATTTGAGGCTAGGGGCTCACTCAATATGATCTTTTCTGCTGGATAGTATTCTGTAAAGCACTTGTACCACATTTTCATTACCCATTCATCTTTGAATTAATCACACTCATAAGAGCAGATTCATACTTCAATCATCTCCCAGGGCCCACTGCCTCCAGACCGTAGCATTGAGGGGTTACCTTTCACAGAAGAATTTAAGGAAGAGGCATCAACCTTGAAAACCTCATTAGTTTTGAGGGTTTCATTTTGTCTTATCCTTTGGTCCACTGGTCAACAGTAGTGTGAATGTCCCTTGGGTTTGTTTTGTGATTTTTTTTTTCTAGTAACTTTTTTATTTCTGAATTTTTACAAAGTTATATTTATCCTCATAACCTCAAATAACCCTAAGCTTCTTAGTACCACATATGAGAGCGCTAAGCAAAACAGAGACCAGGCACTGCCTATTGATACCTGCAAACCTGAATCCAGCTGGTACTGGGATGGCATCAGCTACCCACGCCTGACTGACACCACTGACCTGGCACCTAGTTCCTAAGCAGCCATCTGGGGACAGGTAGGGACTGCTGAGAGTCAGCAGTACCAGCCTGACAGCCGATGGAGCCGATGAACCATTCGAGAGCAGGCAGGGCCTGAAGATGACAGGAAGCAGAAGTACAAAAGGAGAGAGAAGCCAAGATATAGAGCTCTCAAAAGAAGAATAAATTCAGAAGGGCCTTTAATCCCAGCACTTGGGAGGTAGAGGTAGATTTCTGAGTTCGAGGCCAGCCTGGTCTACAGAGTGAGTTCCAGGACAGTCAGGGCTACACAGAGAAACCCTGTCTCCAAAAAAAAAAACCCAAAAAAGAAAAAAAAAAAAAGAAGAAGAAAAAAAATTTCTAAGAGTCGATTTATTTTTCACAATTTTTACACAGGTCAAGCAAAGACTCCTTAGCTTGTAGATTAGTGGCACAGGGACACTCTTCCAAAGCATGCTTTCAGTTTTCTACTTATTTTAGATACAAGCCACCTTTGGAAGTTTCCAGAACCTCCCCCTGAATTGTGTCAACAGCTCTGAATTGAGTGTTCAACACATGAGCTTGTGGCGGGCTTTGTCCTTACAGTTCACAACAACTATAAAAGACTACACACGGGAGTTAAAGCTGATGTGTTCAGTACAGTTCTCATTTTTATAAGCTTTACCTCCGGGTTCAAGGGGAGTGCGTCAACTACGTCCTGCACACCACTCACTGGTGTTCTCCAGTTTCAAATTGAGTTGTGTATTTGTTCCAATGCATAGGTTAATTATAGTGTTTCATTTTCCTTTTCTAACTTCCTTGAAATCGTCTGTGACTCACCTGCATCAATTGTTATCTCATTTTAAATTCTGACCATCTCATTTTTTTTTTGTCCTTTATTTTAAAAGTGGTATTTTATTCCTAGGGCATACATAGCCTTGTCTTGTACATGCTTCTGTGTGGTTTTCTCTGACTGCTGGTGTGTGACTAGCCCATGATCGTATGTATTCGGACACTAGAGAAAATTATAGAGGAAAGGGGATTAAGAGAGAGAGAGAGAGACAGAGAGACAGACAGAGAGAGAGAGAGAGAGAGAGAGAGAGAGAGAGAGAGAGAGAGAGACATGAAGGGTAAGTCTTCCCTGAGCAGTTTTGGCCAACCAGAAGAGAGAGACACACAGCGAAAAGAAATAATTTAATAGAATATGTGATACAAATTAATACGGGATCTATGTAAAATAAGAAATGCTAGCTAGTAATATGGCTTTCATTTTATTTTGCAGATGCAACTTTGTTTAACAATATAAGACAGTATCATTCCTGATTTACAAACGAGGTGTGGAGAGGTTAGAGGACTCTCTGGCACTCATGCTGTTAGTTGGTTGTGGGGTCAAATCTTCTATCTTTTAGTCATCCAAGGATCATTTAAGTCCTGGAAGTGGTGTGGAGATAATAGAGTGTGATGTCCCTGCATGTCAGATCAATAAGACGGTACAGAACAAGCTAAGCTTTGATAACTGGTTAGTGGAGATGTCTAGACCAGAACTCTCTGCCATATACATAAAGTTTCCTTTTGTGTTTACACAGATCTCACAGAAAACAATCACGCACTATTTAGCTTTATTCTTCTTTGCGAAGAATCTCTCCCCTACTGACTGGGCTGATGTCATTTTAGTCTGAATAGCATCCCATCCCTTGGGAAGCCACCCCGATTCTACTCCACGGTTCTGTCATACTATCAATCAGAGTAGCTGCCCACTGCCTGTGCACGTAGACTACCCAAGGTTTCTGGTAGCCACAAGGTGTTTTCCTTTTGTTTGCAATTATGTAAACTAACAGATAAACAGTTCGAATTGAATTAATGATAATAATGGTCATGATAGCTGTGCTTACCGAAAGAAAAATTCAAAGTGTGTCTTAGGATTGGATGAGCAAAAACTGGTCACTGTAAAGGAGAAAGAAGGGAAACATGCTCTGCCAGTGTTTCCTCACTTCATAACTGTGTCCACTGGCCTCTGAGAAAAAAGATGATGTTTAGAAGTAATATCCCATGTAGACTTAAAAAAAAAAACCTAACGGTTTGATTCAAACAAATCCACTCTATATTGGAACTAGGCTCTGTCATGCATGTCAACTTTTGCAGAGCCATAGTGGACTGGGAAGAAACAAACTGGTAGCAGAGGGTAAAGACTCCATATGTTAATTGGTAAGAACATGACAGGACCCAGATGAGAACCCAGGAATCCTAGTGCATGGGGGGGGGAGTGCCCTAACTCCTGGAAGAAAGTCATACTGGGGGAGGGACATTGTGCTCGAATGCCATTCTCCTTTGTTCAGTTAAAATTATGTGCCAGGGATGTCATGGGGGTGTATTCATTTGGACCCCTGGAGGCAAGGGCTTCGAGCAAACAGAAAGGAGACCGTGGAGGAGGATGAGGAGGAGGTGGAGGATGAAGAAGGAGAGGTAAATTATCATCCTTATCATGCAGGGCATCATTCCCCCTGCTGGGAAATGGGCTGCCTTAGAGGGCCAGAGACCTAAAATAGACCTCTGCCCATGACTCAGAGGTTGCTTTGCCCTTGCTCTGATGCCTTAATTGGCCTGAAGTGTTGGTGCCAGGCCCTCCATGTGAGTCATACAGGTTAGTAAATGGACTCCAGTGCTTTTGAAATGGCTTTTGAAATCGATGAGGGATTTGTGATGACCCTGCCTGTCTGTCTGTCTCCTTGTCTGTCTGTTTTACGTCCTCACGTAGTTTGCCGAGCTCTTACAAGTATCAGGTATGCTTGTCTGAACTGTGGCTTTCTGGAATGCTTGTTTTGAAACTCCAGCCTCCCTCCAGGACATCAGAATGTGACTGTGCTTAGGAGCTAAAGGAGTTAAAAGAAAAACATTAGGTGAAAGCCTCGTCCTCCTCTGTCCGTTGCTACTGAGGCAATCAGACACATCCAGAGGGAACGTTCTATGTGGACCGAGAGTGACAATAGTCATGCTCCAGTCAAGGAGAAGGGTCTAGAAAAAAGCAACTAGGTCAATTCCTGGCCTTTTAGGTCTTCCAACCTCCCCAAAAGTGAGACTGTGATTGTCTGGGAGCCACCTAGTCAGTGGAACTTCCTTACATTAGCCCCAGCAAACAGATGATTTGGGAGTGTCTCTATCCTGCCTGCCCTGTGCTAACTACGGCTTTGGAGGAGGCAGCTTGTGCTACGCCCTGGGAGAGCCTGCGTGACTCATTCCACCATGGCTGGTTTATGCACACTCAGCACATGGCTCTTCACTCTGTGGCCCATACATTTCCAAGTGCCAAGCGGCAGAGTTATTATTATTTTTTTTCACATTTAAAAAAAAAGTCAAGCTGATCAAAGAAACAAACACTTTTAATGAAACATATGTGGGACCCTTGGAAGGAGAAGATTTACAACGTGTCTGCTGTGAAACCAGAAGGCTTATGGAAAGTGTGAAGTCAGAGGACAAAGATACCAGGCTCTGACGCCAGAGGAGACATGGCCTAAATATTAAACAGAAGGGAAAAATAATTCCCTTCCATAAAATCACAATTCATTTCCGCATCTAACATAAATCACTAATATACACGCAGGACGTTCTCGTCCAACCACACTCAGTTCTTTCCACACCCATCACAATAATGTACTCTTTGATCTCGGGGAAGGAAATTAAATTCAGACACTGAGATATAAAATTCTTGGGGTTGCTTAAAAACCAAGTTGTAAGTAGGTTCCCTCCCCTATTAGAATTTTAAGGATTAATAAAAAATGTGGGCATGTTTTGTCTAGTCTTAAATAGTAGATGATGTCTTCCTTTTGAATTCTGGGACTGAAATAAAATCCTTCCTAAGGATAGGAGAGTAATTTCTCTTTGAATGCTGATGTCACTGACATTATATTCAGGGTAGTCATCTATTTCAAATGACACAAAGCTTTTTTTTTTTAAAATACTTTACATATTAAGTTGATGCCATTTAAATAACCACAGAAGCCCCTGCTGCATATGTGTGGTAGCCTGGGTGGTTTTAATGGGGGATATAGTATGTACTTGCCGTGGTATTTAATCTGTGACCCAAGCATCCATTCTCTTGTATTTATAAAATATCTTACCTTAGAAATTTAGAAATTCCAGTGCTGGTAAAAGTTTCAAGCTTGGACACTGGGTGGTACAGGAAGGGCCCCGAGTGAGAGTTAATGCTGGCCTCACCTTGTCGTGGCTCTTCTTCCTTGTTATTTCTTATTTGTGTCCATTTGGGTCCCCAGGAAAGGATCTGCAATCCTCTCTAAGACAAATTCCCTTTTCTCATCTCCTAAAAGGATTAGGGGCATCATGAACTAGGGGGCTTCAAGTGGATCTAGGGATAAATGCACATGTAGAAATAAGTGTTTGTGTAGGGGTGTGGGAACGTAGTGTAAATGTGTGAAGGAATGTGCAAGTCAGTGAGGGAGAGAGGGTGTGTATTTGAGGGAGCTTAAGTGTGGGTGAGTGAGTACATGGGAAGCTGATGTGACCGTGTGAGGGTGTCTGTAAGTGTTTTAGTGGATATACATTTAAGTATGTAAGGGTGTGTAGTTATGTGATAGAGTCTGTGTGAAAGAGTGTATGTATGTGAATGAGTGTGAGCCTATGGTGGTGCACATGCCTTTAATTCCAGCAACCCTGAGAAAGAAGCAGGTGGATCTCTGTAAGTTCAAGGCCAGCCTGGTCTACACAGTGAGTTCCAGGACAGCCAGGGCTACACAGATAAACCTTGTGTCTAAAAACCAAACAGAAAAAAACAAAAGAAACAAACAAAATGTGTGTGAGAGCTTGTGGCTGTGTGTGCGTGTGTGTGCGTGTGTGCGTGTGTGTGTGTGTGTGTGTGTGTGTGTGCTCGTGTGTGTGTGTATGTGTGCATGCATATGTGTGTATGTGCACATGTGTGCTTGTAGCACACTCCCCTGTGCCAGGGTTTAGGGTTATTCCCTTCTGTGAGTTCCAGTAAAGAGATATATTGTGGGGCTTGACTCTCTGTTCTCAGTGCCAAGGTAGCAGAGGGGTTTAAGTGGTTCAGTTTCATGATTCCTGGTGGGATAGTTCCAGGGACGGAGACACTGCGGAGCTTCTAACTCAGCCTCTTTTCCTCCATGTCTTTATTTTTACCTGAAGCTGCATCATTCACTTGCTATCTGTGGTCTGCAAATCTCTGATATCACAATTTCTTTCATTTTAGTCTTTGGAATCTTTTTAAAAACTTAGTTCTGTGAGGATTTTGTATAGTGTGACTTGGCCATAGTCACCCCTCTCCACTTCCCCACATCCTCCCAGATCCATCTCTCTTATCTACCTAGCCAACCATACGTCCTCTGAAAGGAAATCCAAAACTTCTGTATTGAATCCAGGTTGTACCGCCCACACAGTCTTGTATGTATGGCCTTCTCCTGGGGCAGGTGTTACCGACCAATGGCAACACTATTAAAGAACCCTGACTCTCCCTCCCTTAGCAACTGCATTCTGTCAATAGCTCCTTAGGTAGGAGTGGGCCTTAGTGCCCACCTCCCCTCTCTATGCTGGGATCTGGCCTGGCTTGAGCTTGCACAGGTCTCATGCATGGTGGTACAGTGTCGCTCTAGGGAGCCATGAAATCACTAAGTGTGGCTCTTCCCAGAATATTTCAACCTGGGTATAGATTTGAATTTTCTATATATAGATATTTTTGATTTTAGTAAAATGAACTTCATTGTTGAGCACTGCTAAATTTAGGGTAATTATTTTCTCAGGCTGCCTTCTCCTATCTGTGGGTGCTAGAGCACAGCTACCACTGCTCTGAAGTTGTCAGTTTTATTTTATTTTATTTTATTTTATTTTAAACTTCAGAACAGTCCTCTCCATGGAAGAAATTGTCTGGATCTTTCTGTGCCTACCACTCCCTGCTCCTGCCTCTTGGTAATGTGATCATAACTCTTCACCATGAGTCAGGGGGGGGGGGGGGGGGGGGGGGTGTCACTGTTTAATGAGAACAAGCCAGTGTCAAAGGCATAATGACCTGGGAAATTAACAAGATTTTTTTTTTATTTGCCTATTGCAACAGGGAGAATATCCATTAATGAGGAATGTCTCAGAGAAGACAAAAATGGAGAAGAGTTTTGTAGAGGTGAGCAGACGGAGATCCTTCACCAGTCTTAGAGCATAGCCCAGAGGGATAGAGCATTGCTTCTTCTGCGGGCGAGTAAGTGGTTTTTTTGATTGTTCCCACCAAATATGACAAGGTGCAGGTATTTCTCACCCATCTCTGTTTTCTGAAAGCCCTCTTCCAAGCTCAAAGACATGAGAGCAAGCCGGCTGCTATGCCATCCTCAGAAGTGGTACCTTTATGCTTTATATCGCCAAGCTTCTAAGATTTAATAAATGTGACCACTGCTTGCCTTTTCAACTATACATTCCCAGGAAAACAATATACTATGTACTCACAAGATCACTTTGGCATAAGTGAATAAATAAAAAAGAAGGTCATGTATACCATTTTAGAGAATTGTTTCTATTATTTCTGTCTCTGTGTATGCTTCTGTATAGTGTTGGGTTATTTACATGGAAGTTTAGGTATTCTTAGAGGTGTTGGATTCCCTGAGGTTGAAGCCACCAAATGTGGGCACTAGGAGCCAAGCTCTGGTCCTTTGAAGAGCCATATATGCTGTTAACTGCTGAGCCATTTCTCTAACTCCACATCCATCATTTTGAAAATTAGTCACTAGTGCTATATCTATCAAGATTTTGGTAGTCTCATTTGATAAGTTATCTTTAGAAAATGTCAACCATTCCAAAGCTCTCACAGGAATATATCTGGATGAATCATAGAAGATAGTAACTAAAGGTTTTTTTTTCTCAATAATTCTTACAGGGATCCCAGTCTTCCACTTCTTAAATCAGTGCCATTAAAGAAGTCAGCCAAATCCAAAAGAAGCCAATAGGAGACACATATTAGTATTTTTAAACTTAGGATGAAGATCATGGAATATCCAGCCTTGTCATTGTAAGAAGATGGCTTTTTGAAGAAAAGAGGGGGTTTGATTTGTAAAAAATCTAGCAATCAAAGGACCTAGGGAATAGAGCTTGTACTGACACAGTAGATGAGGGTGTTGGTTGCTGTAGGTAGCATGCCCCTTCAGGTAAACTCTTGGACATTGAATAAGTTCTATATAGCATGAAATCTAAAACCCCAAATAGGTTTAGGGGTTTCAAAGCAGAGACTGAAACCTTTGCCATCAGCAGTCTGTGGAAAGAACTCTTGTTTCAATACTACTACACAACCATCAGGGAGAAAAGGTAGTAGGGGATATCAGGGTTGCTGTCTTTTTGTGTGTTATCTTTTAGCTATCCTTTCCTTTCCCTGGCATTACAAAATATAAAATATAAAGAAAAGATGCACCTACATGATTAGAAGGCTAATGTCTAGATTATTTTTTTATTAGAATTAATGACCCAATAACATCTAGGTAATGCTGGAACGTGAATCTCTATTCATTATAATCACACATTATTAATTTGCACAAAGCATGTAAATTAATACAAGGCTTAACTTTTAGAAAAGCCGTGTGTTTGTCTCAAGAAAAAGCAGTATCCAGCTCTAAACGGCTAAGGATGATTACAGTATTCAGAGGGAAAGGAAGCATATACCCAAGATGTTGAAGAGCCGTTGCAGAATGTATCCATAGCTGAATCCTCTAAGGTTGTGGGTTGGGATTTGTTGTTGTTGTTTTATATGTGAGAGCCTTATAATAAATCTCATTTGTGTATCACCAACTATCACATTCTAAGCAATGACTTTCAAATTGTGAGCAGATGGACCAGAGTCCAGTAATGGTATGTCTGTAGAAAGGACTTGTGAAATAATATTCCCCAACATTGATGAGAAAGAACATCTGATGTTCCCTGTACACAAAGAAAAATGTTTATCATGAGTTAAGGATTTAAACGTCTGGGACATTCACACACACCCTTGTAAAGCTGCAGGAAGAATCCTGGCAATATGCTCACATGGTAGTGTGTATGTGTGTGTGTGTGTGTGTGTGTGTGTGTGTGTTTAATTTACAGCAGTAACAAAATTCGAAGCAATTGATTGGAATTGCCATGTCTTTCCATCTGAGAAATACCTTTAACACACTTCTCTGTGTGTTGGACAGTTGGGATAGCTATTGTCATATTTTGGAATAGAAGATTTAATTGAGAGTACATTTATGTCAGATTTTTGTTGAATATATTTATCCAGTTACTTTTGTACAAAGTGTAATTGTTTAAGTTGATTGTCTAAGTACCCAAATCAGTACCCTACACCTTCCCGTCACTCACTGTGTAAAGTCATCTACTCATGGCACAAAGCTATAGGGCCACAAGTCACAGTATAGTGTGAAGATAGTGCGAGCACCAATGCATGGTGCTCATTATGCACAGCCAGATGCTGTCCATGCAAAGTTTTTCCACTTGCAAGCTATACAAAAAAATGTAAAATCAAACACTCAGCTTTCATTAATAGCTAATCAGAGTAGAAATTATTCACCAGAAATAAACCCCAGGATTTATTTAAGTCAACAAAACTGTAATTGTATTACCTGCTTCTTAAGAGGTAGTTCCCTAAACTTATTAAATGCCTCTCCACAATGACTTAGATTCTCTCTCCCTGCTCTATCCACAAAGGGCATGAGACCCTTGCTTCTAGGAAGAGATTCTTTTCACCTGGTGCTGATGTCTTTGAGCTGAGTGAGGGCTTGGACCTAGACTTGTGTGTGAAGGGGTAGCTGTTGATGGGTAACTTGTCCTGGTGTCTTTGGTTTGAAACATGGAGATGCTGTTTCTGGAGATGCAAGATAACCCAAAAAGTATGCTCTATTGTGAGTATAGCAAATCTACAGAGGCAGAGCATCTGGCATTAGGTGTTCTACTGATTGGGAGCTAGATTGTCTGAGTTTCTAGTTTAGCTTTGTACTTAGGACTACTGTGATTTTGAACAAGAGAGAAGCAAACAACAGCCACAATAAAACTTTTCTCTGCTTCAGATTCTCCATCTGAAAAATAGGATAAGTAACTGTATTTGCCATCTGATTCCTTCTAAGGACTAGAAGCAATGAGCACCATTCTTGGCACAGAATAACTTCTGAATAAATAGTAGTTCAGTATTCAGTCCTCATACTCTTCTCCAGTCTACAACTCTGCCACATGTTACTTTTGCCACATTGATGACTTGAATATTTATCTTTAGCCCTGATTCTCTTCTATATTCCCAAGCTGAATGGCTAACTGTTTCTGTAAAAGCTGTCTATTTCAGATGGCCTAGGACATCCCATAACCAGAGCTAATAACATGAGAAAAGGCTGATGGGACAGGATCTCACTTCTCTTCTGGCTTTACTGCTCATGTGACTGTAGCCGTCTTAGTTTTCTAACTTGGATTCTTCACTCTGTGTTTCTACAGATGAAAGTGATTTTGCTTCATAAAATTCCAAGTAGACTCTTTGACCCTGAACTCTTAAAGTTAAAAGTACAATACAAATAGAAGACATGATTCTATTTTAATCTCTCTAGTAGACCCTGCATACTTTAGCTCCTGGTGCTCTGAGTCCTAGACCAGTGTGTTCTGTCCGTGAGCATTGACATACATTGTAAGAGCTTGAATTCCAGCTCTACCAACTGTCTGGCTAGGAAATCTACTTAATCTTGTTAAACAGATTGATGATTTTTAGGAGCTAGTTGGTCATGAATGACCAACAATCAGGCTGAGAGTGATTTAAAGAGTAAGAATATGTATCAATTTCAATACAACTCTTGCCAAGTGAACTCTCATTGTGGTTACAAGGATGACTTTGAGTCTCCTTCATGGTCCAAGATGACTGAAGCAAAATGTTGTCAGAAGATACAGAAGATGGGAAGCATGAGATGCAATATTTCTTTGCCCAGAATCATTTTTTTTCATAAAACATAAGTCATTCTAAGAAACTCCAGCAAAATTTTCCTCAGTTTCTATTGGGTTCAGGTGGATTTCATGTTTGTGCTTTAGCTACAAGGTATTTTGGGAAATTTGCACATGGCATTGGCAGATAAAGTAGTGGTTGGCCCCACCTACATGTAGGAGTTGTGAGGGATGGGAGGGACAGTATCTTGAGAGAAGATGTCCAACAATATCTGTAAACAAAAACTAGCTGATGAGATTACAAACACAATGGATGGATATATTATTTTCTTGCATGTATTTAATCTTTACACTCACCAAATGCTTCTATAGTGGTTAAAATATGCCAGGTATTGTTTTTTTATCAGTTGATTTATTTCTCTCAATCTGCTAAGGGAATTATTGCTATGATCTCATATTATAGATGAGGAAATCAAGATACCAAGAGATTAAAAATGGCTGCGAGTATATGACTATGAGTCACAGCCTGTAAATGGGAGAGGCGGGATTGAAATCTTATTCAAAAGCCTATCGTATCAGCTCTTCAATCAATGTATTTCCAAAATGTGTGTTTGAATACCATATGAATGTTGAATGTGTGAATGCTGATTTACTGTCCATTTCCTGATTCTACCACAAGAGTTCTTGAGCACTGGTGGGAGTGGGAATGTTAAAGAGTTGAACAGACCACTGGGTGGTGGTGGTGGAGGTGGCATTGCAGGCCTTTAATCCCAGCACTGTAGAGTCAGATGCAGGAGAATCTCTGAGTTCAAGGCCAGCCTGGTCTTCAGAGTGAATTATACAACGGCCAGAGCTATACAGGGAAACCCTATCTTAATGCTCCCATACTCCCATATACACAGAGACTAGAAAAGAGCACTTCAGATTCCATCCCTCTCTTACCTGTTTCTGGAGCTTTGTTTTATGCTCTGAGGAGTTTTGAAAGATCTTAGGAGTCTGTTTGAGAATCCTCACCCCTGCCTGCTTAGTTTTGGCTTTTAATATGGACACTCAAAGGTGATTTTTTTCCCCACTGCTGACTTGAAAGCCCAGGCCAACAGCAAGTAACTATTTTCTGCTTTTAAGGATGAATGGAAATGACACAGGAAGTAGACCAGAGGGCTCTGTGGGACATGTCTTCAAACATTTTCTCATTCTTGGAAGAGAAAGGTAGGCACATAGAAGGCGCTCTCCCATGACCTTGTGTTGTGATGAGAACACTTTAAAAGAGGACATTAAAAAGCAAGGACTCATAGCACCTCAACAGCCTCTGACAAGAAGCAGGACATTGGTGGCTATAGACCTGACTTTATATGGCCTTGGCTTTAGAGTCCAAGATGACTGCTACAAAAACAAACCAGAAGACAGGAAGCCCAGAATCCAGAGTTATCTTTTGTACAATGTGAGTCTTTCTGAAAGAACTTTCTAAAAGTTCCCTCGGGTTCCATTGGGTGGGGTTGAGCTTCCCTGTTTATCTCTCAGTATCTCAATTTCCTCTTCTGTAGAAAGGGCAGCATAATAATATCATCACCCTCAGAGAATTGGGGGGATAAATGGTCTGATGGGAAATAGTATCCTAGAAGTCTCTGATAAGCTCAAAGATAAAACAGGTGTTTATTATTATGTAACTCAATTTGGATGACCTTCTGGGAGGACAGGGCCTGTCATGACTTCTGCAACAGGAACCTAATGATGGAGAGGCCACAGGAGGATTGTTTTAGAGTGTCTCTTCGACTAAGAACATGCAGGAAGTGACCAAAGCACGTGTGACCCAAGCAGTGACTCAGGAAGGGACAGAGAGGATGACCACAAGTTTCCTAGCTAGGCACACTGAAGACATAGAAACTAGTTCATATGTTTACACAATGAAGAGAAGCCCCCTCAAAAGGAGGAAAAAAACAGCCAAATATAACCTGACATGAAGGAGATCAGGAAAACATCCTCCTTAACTGACAGTCAGCCAAGAAGAACACATAAGCTCATCAAGCCCAAATTGTCAAGATTGGAGGGGTGGTGAGGCTAACGAGTCTCAGCCAGGTAACTTAAAAATGAAGCACATTTCTCGTCTTCAAACTAAGGAATGTTCTGGAGCAAGTCTTGGTAGAGTAGAGCTGATGTTCCCTGTAGAGATGAAGCAGCTGTACCTTGATGACTCTTTGGATATTTGCAATTCACTTGCTAAATATAGATGCATGCCAACAGGTCGTAAATAAGGGAGCCGGAGTGGGAAACACCACACAAAAGGTGAGTGAGTAAGAACAAAGACGCCGCCTTCTGCCAAGACAATTTTCATGTGCAGCTCTGAAGCATTAATCACTGAGTCATTTGAAAATCCAAGTGCCAAGTAAGAAGGAAAGTCTCACACAGGAAACTGTCACACATCAAGGCCCTGGAAGGAAAGGGCTACATGGATGGCTTCCAGTAATCCATTCCGTGGTGTGGAGTAAAAATACCTCACTGTGGGGACATCGAAGATGTCATAATGGCCAAGCAGCAAAGTGCTGCTCAGCCCGCTGGGCTGGAGTTTCACTCACATTGTTTCTCTCACTGTTGAAGTTCCCTGTGCTGGGAGGGAAGTGGTAAGAAGCCTGCCACACCAATTTGGACAGGCCTAGCTCTCCATGAGTGTAACTGCATTTCCAAGACGAAGCCAAATACAAGTAGCGATATATCCTTCCTGCTCTTCCTTTCAGCCCCAACCCAATCTGTTTAGACTTCCAGGACCCCGGTACTTACTCATTGTAATGAGTACTTGAAGTTGGAGTTGGCTTTCCCTAAGGCAAACCAACTATATAAGCATAAGCCCATTCTAGTGAGACTTCGACTGCAGAGACACTGGCACGAGCAGATGGAAAACTGTAAATGCTCACCCCCCAAATTTAAGTAATTTGTGCTGAGTGAATCTCATCCTGATCTCTCTCTCTCTCTCTCTCTCTCTCTCTCTCTCTCTCTCTCTCTCACACACACACACACACACACACACACAT
>JADRCD010218100.1:43741-62017 GCA_019843815.1 Montemys delectorum | reverse complement strand
ACACACACACACACACACACACACACACACACACACACACACACATCCTTGGCATCCAACACTTCAAGGACAGCATGTACTATCAAATTTGCCACCTATGATGTGGTTCTGAAATGCTCAAAGGATCTGCAGAAACAATTTCTAGAAACCTTATATAAGCATGCAGATTCAAGTCATTTGGAAAATTGTGTTGATCTGCTAGCATACGTCAGTGACTTATTACTGAATTTTATATATTAAGCCAAAGTAAGGTTAGCTGGTAAGAAATCACCCAATTCATTCTACAAGCCCTCTGTTGGTCAAGGTGCCAGTAGTGTGGTTTAGAATCACCACAGAGCCAGACATGGTGGTACAGGCTTTTAATCCCAGCACATGGAGGGCAGAGGAAGATGGACAATCTCCGTGAGGCCAGTTTGGTCTGCATGGTGAGTTCCTGGTCAGCCAGGATGACATACTGAGACCCTGTCTCAAAACAACAGGACAGCAACACATTTGACCCGAATTATGGCGGTAATCCTCTAGACATGTCTGTGAGGAATTTCCTAGCTTAAGTGAATGGAGGTGGGAAGATTGTCCTGTGTGGGCGGCATCATCCTGTAGGCTAGGGGGTCCAGGATTGCATAAAAAGGAGAAGAGGAGATGAGCAGCATTCTCAAGTGCACATACATGTGCTCAGCTGCCTCCTCCTGCTGCTTCTGTTCTATGATAGATGACAGCCACTATGACTGTGAGCCCAAAGAAATCCCCACTTCTTTAGCCAGCTTTTATCAAATATTTATTCCCCCAAAATGCAGCAAATAGCTAACACTGTCCTCCTATAATCCCAGTACTAGCAAGTCTGAGACAGGAGGAGCATAGATTATTTGAAAGAAGGTGTAGGGTAGAGGCTAAACAGTGAATTTCAGGTCAGCCTGTGGACTGTATTTAAGACCCCCAACTTAACAAGCAAACAAAGAAACAAACCACCCTAATCTAAGCTTATTTATGCCCACATTCTGTGGCATGATTACACTCCTCTTATCAAATACTGCTTATCCACTTAATTACTACACTGTATACGTCTTATCGCTTGTGCCAGAGACTTCGATGAAAGGAACTTCCATTTTTCTCAGCACTATGGATAGTCACATGGCTCTTGACTACTTTCTGAGTTGAGGTTCAGTCAAACATGCCTCTCTGGGCTTCATGGTTAAGCACCTCAGTACTGAGTCTGTTCCTGGTGTTTGTGGAAGAAACCCAATGTGTTGGACGAGTGTGTTATAAAAAGTCAAAGAGCTTTGGACCTTTTTATTCCAGTTTTGCAACTGTCCATCATAGATAGAGATACAGAGCTGGTTTGCTGGCTACCATTGGGAGAAATGAATCCAAAATGGGGCTATGGATTTTCTTGGTCTTGTAGAACCATACATTTGTTTTTAGTCTGTCTGCTGTGAGAAGACCATGTCTTCCATTTCCAGTATGTTTCTCTTGGCTCAACATTTGGAGTTACCCTTGAAACCAAAGGTAACCATTCCCCCCCCCCATCCCTGGTTTCTTTCTCACAGTGCTGTTTATCAGGTATGGGTTGCACAGATGGCCAATTCCACTCTCCAGGGAGTGTTCTTGAATCTTTGCTTTGATCCACAGGAAAACTTGATTTTATTGAGAGTCTAAGAAATGATCAACGTTAAGAGAGCTTATTTTGTGCTTTTTATCGCTATGTAAAATTCATGTAAGATTTGATGAAATGCATATATTTTTCATTTTCTCAGAATATAAGAAAATTTGGAGTCTAAGTAGCATAGACTAAACACATACATACAAAGTGAAATTGCTTCCTCGGCGAAGTCTCCAGCTAATGCCAGCCCCATCCAATTTACTCTGGTAAGACTCAGGGACAGGACTCTTTGCAGGAAATTTTGTTTTTGTTTTTGCTTTTGTTTTTGTCTTCAAATGCCATCCTGTAGTAGTTACTAATGGAAACAGTGAGTTGAGTTACTAAGCCAGGAAGCCTCTTAGTGTTTCTCAATCTCTGATATGGCAGGAAGAGAAACAGGACAGGGAAGAACAGCCCTGAAGGATGAGCATCAGTGTCTATGGAACTCTACTTGCATTCAGAATGCGATTGGACCAGTTCACCATCACTTGTGTCTCTCAGATGATGCTGGGGAGGAAGGCCATCCGGCCTTTGGGGAGCAGTTTTATTTCTTTGTTTGTGGGCTTAGTTACCTTGTTTGTATGGAGACAAGGTTTCGGGCTTCTCAGCTGGCCTCGAACTGGCTGTGGTGCTGAGGAGGATTTTGCATTCTGACCTTCTTTGCTTTCACTCACCCAGTGCTAGAATGCTGAGTCTGAACTCTTAGACTTGGGGAATGCAGTGCTGGCCTTCAAGGCCTGGGCTCTGTACATCTAGGCTAGTACTCTACTGACTGAGTTACATCCCCAGCCTGGAGAGCACTATTAGAAAAAACTTACTATGGATGGCTAGGCTAGGATAAAGTAGAAAAGGTTAGCATTGTGTTAGCAAACTAATTAATACTCATTAACAGTAGAACACATGAATGCATCATGAGTCATACAATGGCCTTTTATGTATATATATGTATATATATATATGTAAATGTTTTTAAGATCTATGTACAACTTCAAGAACGATGAGGCTGTGGTGTTGTATGTCTGTAATCCAACACTTAGTGGTTAAGGCAGAAGGATGCTGAGTTTAAACACCCTCCAGTCTATCTGTTTTTTTTTTTTTTTTTAATTTGCTTTCATTTTTATTTGATACTTTAAATATTATATTTTCTTTCTTTATTGGATGTTTTCTTTATCTACATTTCAAATGTTATCCCCTTTCCCTTTTGTCCCCCCCCCCCCAACCCCCCATCCCATCCTCCCTCCCCCTGCTTCTATCCTACCCTCAATTCCTACACTGGGGCATCTTTTGAGCTTTCATAGGACCCATGACCTCTTCTTCCATCCTCTGCCTCCAGTCTATCTTATAAAACAAATAAAATGAAGCACAGTGAAAAAAAGAAACCTCTATGCCATCCTATGAATCCTAATGTAAGACCTCTCCAAATTGTTAGCTTTTCTTGTCTCTGGAAGAAATATGACGTTACTGCTACTTTGTTTTCCTTCATATATGAGTATTTTGGCTATCTTATGTATAAATTATTCCCAAATAATGGTCCTAGTTTACATTTGCTGTGAAGAAACACCGTAACCAAAACAATTTTGAGAGGGAAGGGTTTATTTGGCTTACATATCTCAGTCCATTGAGGGAAGCTAGGCAGGAACTCAAATAGGGACAGGAACCTGAAGACAGGAGCTGATGCAGAGGCCATGGAGGGTGATGCTTACTGGTTTCTCCCCATGGTTTGCCCAGCCTGTTTTCTTATAGAACCCAGGTCCACCAGCCCAGGGGTGGCCCCACCCATATTGGGCTGGACCCTCCCATATTGGTCACTGATCAAGAAAATGCCCTATAGGAATGCCTACATTATGATCTAAAGGATACATTTTTTTCAATTGAAGCTCCTTCCTCTCCGATGACTCTAGCTCGTGTCAAGTTGACATAAAATTAGCCAGCACAATAATCCATCACTTGCTATTTAATAATTTAGAATACCAGGTTAATAAAGTCACATGGCATATATATTTTTTCTTGTTGGTTGCCCAACACCACATATTTTAGATTCAGTTATGACTATGTGTAGATATACTGTATTCCATGATATGACTCATGATATATTCATGTGGTCTCGTGTTTAGGGATGTTTACTTGTTTTGCTCTACAGAATAATGAAGTTTGGAATGCTATATATATGTATATACATATATACATATATGTATATGTGTGTCTTTATATGTATATATACAATGTGTCTTTATACATATATATATACACACACATATATATATGTATATGTGTGTGTCTTTATATGTATATATACAATGTGTCTTTATACATATATATATATATACATATATATATATATATACATATACACACACACATATATGTTTTGCAAATACACACACACACACACACAATGTTTATTTGGGAATATCTGATAGGCTCAGACATTTTCAGTGTTTCTAGCTAATGCTCAAGAATATTCCAAAGTAAGTGTAACATTTTGGCCTAAACCAGCAAGTGGAGGAATGTTCTATATAGTTATATTACACCTTCAAAACATTTGACATTGTTACACTTTAAAAACAATTTGCTCACCTTATGGAACTGCATAGTGCCTCAGGTGACTTCATGGTACATTTCCCAAAGAATAAACATTTCCTCACTGGTTTAGTAGATACTCATCTGCCCCTATCTGTGAAATGACTCTGTGTCTCCTGCCTATAGATTGTTTGTGTTGTATTTTTCTCATTGATATACAGAACTTCTTTGTCTTTGATAATTAGAGACTGCAGACATCTCTCAGCTTGAGTCTTCATTCCTGACTTTATTTCTGGGTCTTCAGAAATGTAGAAGTTGATGTAGTTGCACCTGTTTCTTTGTTTGTTTTAAGAGTCTCCTCTACTGACTTTTACAAGACTTCTTTCCTGTTCTGAGGCTTCAGAGTTTATTTTATATGCTCCTTTCATGCCACTGGTCTGTCTAAATATTATGAGGGATATACTTGCCTTCCTCTCTCTTCTTGAGCCCCTTTTCCTTCCTTCCTCCCTTCCCTCCTCCCTGTCTCCTTCTTTCCCTCCCTTCCTTCCTTCCTTCTTTCCTTCCTTCCTTCCTTCCTTCCTTCCTTCCTTCCTTCCTTCCTTCCTTCCTTCCTTCCTCCTCCCTCCCTCTGCCCCTCCTTCCCTACCCTTCCTTCCTTCCTTCCATCCTTCCTTCCATCCTTTCTTCCCTTCTTCTTGCTCCTTCCTTCCTTCCCTCCTTTCATACTTCCTTCCTTTTGCTTAATATCAAATTATTGGCCTATACTTTCTCCCCATACTTGCAGTGTCAGCTACTCTGTGTAGCTGTACTTGACTGGCTCAGAGCTGATTCTATTCCATGAACAATTTGTCTGACTCTGCACTATATTTAATTTATTTATTTATTCATGCTGGTTTTGTTGTAGTGTTTTGTTATTGTTGCTGTTGTTTTGTTTTGTTGTTTATGTTTTTAATTTTTACTTTGTTGTTGTCTTGGGACAAAGACTTCTGTTGCCCATATTGGTTGGCCTCCAGCTCATCATGTAGCTTAGGCTACCCTTGAACTTCTCATCTGTCTGCCTCAGATTCCAGAGTTCTGGGATTACAAGCATGTTCTGCCATGCCTAACACTGTACTATTATTAGTGATAATTTTTAGATTTGTCTTCACCTGAAATCTGAATTCAACAGAGCCGTGATGTGCTTTACTGAAGATGTGATGTCCTGCTTCTGCCTTTCAGAGGGATGGAGATACACTGGGTGCTCTTTCGACAGGGAGGGGGAAGGAGGAGCAAAGTGGGTAAAAGGTGAGGTCTCTGAATATTTGCATACTGTAGACCTTCATCAGTGAGAACAGGGACAGTCATTGTCCTCTTCAGTACCTCCCTCCTTGTCTTGTTGGAGAGAAGGTCTTGTTCTTGGAGGCAGTTCTAGCTTACTCAAGTGGGTCTCTTTCTTTTAATGGAAGTGTAGCTGGGAAGCAACAACAACAATGGAACTGAAAAACAGTTTCTTCCATGGTTCCCCAAAGATGTCTTCTTCAGAGTTATCTAAAGTTTATCAGCAAAATAACTTTGACTAAGTTAAATGGCGATGTGTCACACACCCAAAACGTGTGAAGCAATTTGAAAAAAAAATATTTTAAATATGCCATGGATTTGTAAATTAATGCAGGGCTCACTGTGCTTGAATTTCCATTTCTAAACTGCTTCATTTGCATGCAAAGAGTGGGCAATTTTTGTGTGTGTGAAAATTTAGCCTTAAGAAATGAAAATCAAAAACTCAGCAACTTGAAAAGAGCTGTTAGGCATAGAAATTGTTTAATCGGTTCCCAGCAGGGCCAATGGCGTTGGCATTTTGAAATACCAGATTGGATTGGCATCCCAGGAAAAAAAGAAACAACCCTCACTCAGCTCAGAAAAAGTCGCCTAAAAAAGCCACCATGTACAAAGTGGTGAGAGAAGATCGCCGAGAGGTGATGGATGCCAGCGAACAAACCTGTGATGGAGAGAGAGTCGGAGTGTGAAATGAACAAATGTTAGATGTGATAACGCTCTGTCAGTGCTACTCGATCAGCCCCTCTGACAAATGCAATGCCTGATGGAGCAATCAGGTACTTTAAGATGTCCTGGAAAGGGGGTGTGGCTTCCACGCCTCATCCTCGCCTTCTCCGTGGATTAAAGAAGGCACCTGTCCTTCTTTGGAGCAAGGTGGAGAGACCCACTTACGAGCATCATTCCAGGGTTTTTAAGACATGCCTTGAAAATAAGATGTTTAAATACAGCTTGACATTTTGTGTTTTTAGCTTCCTTAGCTCATACCTTCAAAACTAAACAGAATAACACATTTTTACCTGAGGCCAGTATTTTCCATATTTCTTTGCCTGCCTTATTCCAAGTAGAAGCTACTGTTAGGTCCACCTGACGATGATGAAATATGGTGATCAGTAACACTAATAACAGTAAACTCTTCATTTAGTGACCATATGCCTCTGCTGGGTGCTTGCTTTGTGCAGGGTGCTATTCTGGGTACCAAGGTCATAAAAATAAATACGAACAAACTCTGAGCTGTCACAAAGCTTACAGTCTTTACAGCGAGTCTTTGTTTAGAGGGCTCTATACTAGAATATGTCTTCTCCAGTTTCCTGGATTTGTCCTTAAAGATCAAATGGCTACAAAATGATTCTGAGAAAAAGAGCAACACATTTCACACCGGCTTTCAGTCCTTGAGGTCCATGCTTTGCTTTATGATTGTCTGTGGCCTCCATGGTTCAGACTCCCTTCCTTTGGGCTAGGGATGGAGTTCTTGAATCTGAACAGGTTATTACTACTAGGTCTTCATGATGTAATCCTTATTTGTGAGACAGCCGAAAAGAACATAGTTCATAGGGTCCCCTGGACACTAGTGCTGAATTCTTTACCCAGTGCTGAGTTCAACACTGAACAGTTCAGGGACAAGAGGACAAAGCTGCTCAGAACAGTTGACTATGAGGCCAGCACCTCACTGTGGGTCCAAAATAAGCTGGACTCAGACAGTAGATGGGATGTGTGTCTACAGGGTGTGTACTCAAAACGGATACATAATAGAAAAAGATGAAATAGATTTGATGAAAACATGGCCAAGATGGGCCATGTGTGGAGTATCTTCTGAATTGCCTTTTCTTTCTGCCTTTCTGAATGGAGCTTTCTAATGAAGTGTAGAGGTTATAGGCACAGTGCAGGCTGAACTTAAACTCAAACTTGTGCTCTATTTGAACACTCAGCAACTTGAGTCTGATAATCTTATAGCCATAAGACTTGGGTTTTTTTGACATTTGTTTGTTTCCCGTGTGTGTGTGTGTGTGTGTGTGTGTGTGTGTGTGTGAATACATACAAACATGTATGTGCCACGGGACATGTTTGTAGAAGTCAGAGTTAGTTCCCTCCTTCCTTCATGGGATTAGACTCAGGTCATCAGGCTTGGCAGCAGACACATTTACTCTCAGAATTGTCTTGCCAGCCCAGGAATTAGTTTTTCATATAACCACAAATATGGGTCTCTATTTTAAATTTAGTCTTCAAAGAATCGGATTTCTTTTCCTTAGCCAGAAATTCAGACTGAAAATGATAACAGATAAATATATAACAACCACTTTAAGATGAATATTCGATGCTGCAAAGGGCAGCGGTCGTTGTGAAACCCTTGCAGGACTCTACCATCCCAAATGATGTGCTTCTTAGCAAACATCTCCATCAGTTATGAACGCTTCTGGCTCTGAAGAACAGGAAATCCAATCCATGGTAGCTAGCCAGCAAATGTTACCTTTGAGCAGGAGACCTTGCGGAGGCAAGCATGTTTAGACTATGAGTTCAGGCACCCAGGACGCACAGATCATGACACAGCTAGGTCCCTCTGTCGTTAGTGTATTGAGTCTTTTATCTTTCTGCCTGTCACTTCATCTCTGTCAAAAAGCTACCTGTACTCCAGGTACCACATGCTCTTGTTCATGCTAGTATCCAAACAGAATCTAAGGACCTGAGGCTGGAAGTTGTATCTTCTCAAACTGCCTTTTCAGATAGTAAAGTAAGCCTGAAGAAGTATCCTTTTTACCGCACAGAGTTCAGAATGAGGCTCTTGGACTTGGACCTCTCTTATGTCACTACTATGTCACTACTATAAGTCATTAGGTCAATTTTTTTTTCTTGCTGGTAGTTGCTGGAGGCCCGTCTTCCCCAGATCCATGGCCATCTGCTTGCTGCCTGGATTCCTTGTAAGAGCAGTATGGACAAAGGAGCAGGTTAGGAGTTGTGGGGGTCTGTTACTGTTCAAATGCATCAAAGAGAGGAGTCGGATCACATGAGACAGACAAAGGCAGTGGTTCTGATCCAAGGCTGGGCAGGTGGAAGCCCCCATGTGGACTCCGGGTCTACTGCTTCCCAACTATCTGAACTTTCGTAGGATTCTTACCTTCCTGCTTCAGAAGCTGATATCTGAAACAATGCCGACTTTCATGTGTTGCCTCGGTAAATAAGGCACATGACTAACCTGAGCATCTGGTAATGGATTAGCAAGCAGGAGCTTCCTATTTATGGAAATGCACGGGTGAATGAGTGTGTGTGTGTGTGTGTGTGTGTGTGTGTGTGTGTGTGTGGACATGGATGTGGAAGCTGGGAATTTTCTTCAGTTCTTTCACATTATACTTTGGAGTACAGACTTCACTGATATGACAGACTTGCTAAGCCATCTTCTGACCCCTAGGATTAACTTTTGGAAAATGTGTTGTTCTAAAAGTTAGAAGACCATGATTTCAATGCTGGCTCTACCATGAACCTGTAGCATTTGCTGTGGCCACTTTCCATTTGTGAGCTTCAGCTTCATCAAATGTTAAGGGGTTGGGGCTGAGTGCCCTTCTGAGTTCCATTTGGCCCCGACATCTGGTTTGCTGGTGAGGTTTGTGTGGTAAACAGCTAGTGAGAAGGGTCTTAGGGTATCTTCGGGGATGTCTCTTATCAGTCTTTGAAAATCCTAGTACTTACACTACAGTCAGTGTTTGCTATTGGGTATGTGAAGGTGACCTGTGATGGAGGGGCCTGTGTCTTCCCTGGGATCCTAGGGAAGTGGCAATTCCATTGTGTGACTCAGTGCAGCCACCAAGCCATTGCTCTGCTGGAGAAATGACTGGAAGCTTCGTCCCACAGTGGCCCCATGCATGGGAAGACCCAGTGAGCTGCTTCTTCTTAGGACCCAGTTGTACATTTGGAGCTCAGTGGTCTCTTCAGAGGTGTTCTGAGTTAACTTTGCACTTGTTTAATCTCAATAAAAACAAGGCAAATGCATAATTAGCATCTTAACAATAAATAAATTAGAACTCGAGATTGCTGTAACAATATACACTGTTAAAGGAAGAGCACTGTCTAAAAATAAAGGCAAAAGCATAAACACACTCCTTTTTTTTTTTCCTCTTTGGAAATCAAAACCACAGCAATGATTTTTATGACAAAGAGGACTAATGCAAGGGACAGAAACTCATATTCCCACCTAACAGTGGGAAGGTAGTTGTGTGCAGTTGGATGGGAAACAGTTGTACCCAAGACAATGAATTTGCTCTAAAAGCCTTGATTATTAGTTCCACTTAAAAAAAAAGAAGGCAACCTCAGCAAGGATAAATGTAAAACGGATGTTAGTGATGCTTAAAAGCTGCAACCTATGAAACCAAGCAGGCATCTGCAAAATGCTGTTCCAATCAACAGAATTATTTCCTTCAGAAAACCAGTCACATGCCCCACCCCCCATGTTCTGTCCTGGAACAGCCTGAAAAGGGTCTTTCTTCCTGTGGGACACAGAGCTGTTCAAAAGCTTCGCCAAGTCTGTCATGTCCTAGAAAATTCTGAGTATCATTGCGGAATAATGAGCCTCAGACTTAACATTTCTAATTTTCTGAGGCCTGCTGCAGTTAAGGAACGTTTGGGGATAGTGAAGAGAGGCCTCATAAGTCCACACAGAGACAAGATAGAGCCCCTGTGACAGGAACCTGGTGACAGGAAGTAGCCCATGTCTCCAGTGTGGTCATCCACCCTTTGCATCTTGCAGACTGTTAGAACTCAAGGTGTTCCACACAGCCACACTAAGGTTCAGCACAGGACTGAGACGGTCTGTTATTCTGTACTTCCAACATCTCTAAAATTTTTATGGCAATGTAGCTTGAGTGTAGCTATCCTCAGAGACAAACCATAAATGTCCAAACATAATCACACTCATTCATATTGTGTACTTAGAGGAGAGGGACGATTTAGGATGCAGGTGTTAGAAGGATTGTAAAATTTGGAACATTTTGTATATATGTGTGAATGTGTGTTTGTATATGCATTCACTAGCATGTATTTTAACTCTCCTGTCTCTTTCTGAGGTGAATATGATGACATTTATCCTACAGTGAGCTTAAACTTGTCCCTTCTTATACTCTCTTCTCCCAGACCTCACTCTCTGGGCCCTAGGCTCCATGTTTGAAAGAACTTTGGAGAATTATTTAGTTAAGACCCATGGATGGATATTCTGTATATTCAGAATCTCTAAAGTTTGGAATGCACAAGATCTGGGTAAGAGAGAAGAAAGAAATTTGTAATGGAGAAAAGAAGTTCCTTGGAGTAAAAGTTGCTGTTCTATCATTGTGAAGAGAGATCATGACCATGGCAATTCTTATGAGGAAAAACATTTAACTGGGGGTTTACTTAGTTTCAGAAGTGAAGTTCACTATCAACATGATGGTAGGCATGGCAGGCATGGTGCTGGAGAAGTAGTTGAGAGCTGCATCCTGAAATGCATGGAGAGAGAACGAAGGAGATAGAGATAGAGATAGAGATAGAGATAGAGAGAGAGAGAGAGAGAGAGAGAGAGAGAGAGAGAGAGAGACTGGGTTTGTCATGGGCTTTTGAAATCTCAAAGCCAACCTGCAGTGACAAACTTTCTCCAAGGTTGCATCCTCTAATCCTTCTAATCCTTTCAAATAGTGCCACTCACTGCTGAGCAAGCATTCAAATACATGAATAACCTATGGAGACCATTTTTATTCAAATCACCACACCTTGTAAAAAGTCAAAATGGAGACAAAGAAGAAGGCCAAGAGGACAGGGGAATGGAGAAGAGATACATGGACACAGGTAGAGCATACCCTGGGCAAAGATCTAATCAGATAGGGATCTGAAGGAATTAGAACTGCAGAGGGGTCACATATCCACAGGGCTTTGCATTCACTCTCTGCATTTAGAAGCTGATCACAGAAGCTCAGAGATAGAGAGAGTACAAAGATTGAGAAGTCCAAGGCCTTCATGTTGCAGAGGAAACAGCAAGGTGGCATGCTTTTCCCAAGGGCTGCAGTAATGCAGAACAGAAGCCAGAGGAGATGAACACAGGATTCCCCACTCACCCCATGGGTAGTGAGAGGCTCCACACACTCAGCACGGATCTGGTTTCATACATGGATTTAGACTTTCATGCTCAGTGAAATTTCATTAGGAAACGATCACAGCATTAATCTAAATGAATAGATTAAGTAATCTAAATGAATAGAGATAACCAGATATTTAAAATGAGTGAGAAAGAGACATAGAATGAGAACAAAGGCATGACACAGAGCAAGCATGTCTTAATGCTGAGTGCTTATTGGAGCCACAGAGGGAGCTTAAAGAAATGCTGGGATGAACCTTCATGTCCTCCTACCATTATCAAAATCATTAAGTAAAGCTCTGGTATGGATCATTATACAAAGTTCTTATGTGATTTTGATGCGCTATCAGTGGTATGTTAAGTGACTTAAGGCCAGTCACTTAATCTCTCTAAATCTTATTTGTTTCAAGTGTGAAAGGAGCTGATGACATTTGTTGTCCACGGTTTCTGTGCGATTGGATGAGATGATGGGCACATTCTATCAGATACCAAGCTTTTATCATTCATTACCTGTCTCCTTTATGAGATCTGCAATCATGGAGGCGATGCCTAATAACTCCCAGATAAAATTAAAGGATGGTTTTTCAACATTTAAAATTAAAGGACAAGGAAGAGTACATGGAAAAAAGTGATTGTTAGTTCATAGTGTAGAGGCCACCTCTTCAGTGCTCAAGGTGGGCGTTCTGAAGGAGGGGGTCTCCTGGCTGGTATTAGGTGGTGGTATCACATGCCGATGGAATGGTACAACAAACACGGCCATAAATGGCACCAAGTCCCAAACAATCACTGACTTTTAAGTTTCCTTTTAATGCTTCAGCTAAAGTCAAGGATAGTTCGCTTGCTAGTATTATTGCTTATGCAGTGGTCTTGGAGTCATAATGGAATCTGACATTTGTTTCTGGTTCATTCTGTTCATGGTTGCCTTTTACTGATGGATAATGTGCTGATGACTATAGACCTCAGTTGGGCTGTAAGGAGAGCCATGCTGAAGAGGAAACTCTTAAATATACTTTACAGGCATGCCAAGCATATAGGGCACAAACCAGGATGCTAGACATTTCTTGGGTTTGGGTTCTCAGGTTCTGGTTGTGGTTTACATGGGAGATTATAATAGGAATATATTCTTTCTGGCCTCAGTTTTCTTAACCATATAGACAGGTTTTCATCCAAATTAAGCATGCCTGATTATCAAAGTCATTGTGGCCATCTAGTTGTAGATTCGCTCATTTAAGACATAAAGAAATGCCGAATAGTAAAAGGAATGGATAGGAAATAAAAAATCACTCTCCAAGGTCCTCTCTATGAAAAAAATCCATGGATCACTGGCTTTCAGTTAAGCCAGTCCTGCCAGGAACCATGTGCTTCTATGACGTCCCTTCTCTTGGTGACAGCCTCCCTTCTTAATTTTAAGGCTGTCTCTTATCTGGGTGCTACAAGCACTCAGGTATCCTTTTTGAGTCATCTTTTGTAAATTTCATAGCTCTGTTGATTGTGACAAGGTTAGTACCTCTCCCTCTTTTTGGTCCTCTTGAGAAATCTGAAATACAGGACAGATTTGCTCCTAAAAAGTGATACAGACCTGTTAGTTGATGTAAAATAGCATCGATTAGTGGATCAGATGCAAAATGGGAAACAGTATTCTGCCTGTTGCGCCATAAACCTAACTGTATGAGTTTGGGTTCATACAGCACGGGCATGGATTAGTACATCAGTGATCCTGGGAAGATTTTTCTGCTATTCTCTGATGTTGGGGGAGGCAGCAAAATGGCCAGAGTGCAGAACTCAAGGGGAGGGGGAATTAGAACCTTCTGCAAAGTCTTTCCTGACAGGCGCTAGTCCCTGAAAACTCTCTATGGCAGTGGTTCTCAGCCTTCCTAATGCCGAGACCCTTTACTCCAGTGCCTTACCTTGTACTGACCCCCACCCATAAAATTGTCTTGTTGCTACTTCATAACTGTAATGTGGCTACTGTTATGAATTGTAATGAAAATATCTGATATGTTGCCCCTCCCCCTTGTCCCCCCCTCCCGTGAACGGGGTCATTGGGCTAAAAGGGATCATGATCCACAGGTTGAGAACCATTGGTTCAAAGGCTCTTGAGATTCATGTCCTCTCTGTTCTGCTGGATGGAAAACCTAATTGCTCTGATCCAACCACTGTCTGTAGTTGCACCTTCATTGCTTGGTTGGGCGGTCACTTTGCACTCTCAGGCAAGGCTGTGGTCCACCTCCTTCGTCTCTTTCTGCAGTGCCTTTTCCTGTATCACTATTCCTTTGGCATAGCTTTCTGTGTCCTGTGCCCTGGGTGGGAATGGTAATGAATCCAGAGAGCAGAATTGCAATTTAAATTCCACAGTATTTTTCTCAATGTCATAACATTGTCCTTTCTTGCAAGTTACACAGTCTTTCTAATGTGGTGGTATCACCTTCAATAAAGAAGAAACCAAGACTCAGAAGATGGCCTGTTGTCCCTTGGATAACTCTTCTGAAACTCAAAATTTTACATTATTCTGCACTGAAGAATGATTTTTGTTTTCCAGTACAGAAGAGCTTTGGGGAAGATTTCCCAGGGAGTCAACATATTTGGGAGAGCAGCCTCCCTTGCAGAAGGCTGGGGAAAATGCTGCCTATCGAGACCAAATGCTCTTGGTTCCATGGGTTTGGGAGAATATGATGAGCTGGGGGGTTAGTGGATGCTTGGATTAGGTTTGATTCTAATGCAGGTGATGCTTGGATAAGCCCATGAATGTCACGGAGGATCCTTGGGTCCAGAGTTACAGGTGGATCCATGGGCCAGTGAGATGTTTTAGCAATGGTGGGTGGCCCAAAGTATTAATTATTTGGAAATCTATGCAAAAAATCTTCCTTTAAGGAAATAGAGAGTTTACTGGTTTTTTTTTTGTTGTTGTTGTTTGTTTTCCTCACTAATTGACTTGTGCACTCAGTTGAAATATTTTCTGCGTATCAGCCAAGAGGCAGACCTTTCAAGCACCCAGAGCATGGTGGCAAGCCATCAGAAGGAGACCAGGTTTCATGAAGCTGAGACTCTGGTAGGTCAACGTTGAAGAGAGAAAGAAGAATGAGCAAGAGACCTAGGTAGACTATTTCAAGTAGTGGCTATAAAATTAGGAGGGAGTGCTTTTGGTGGGACTACAGAAGAGTGATTGCAGAATGAGGGCTAATAAGCTAACAGCATCTCAGAATACATGGACCAAAAGAGAAGAACCTGCTAAAGTCTCTCTGAACTCTGCAACTGTAACCAGGTTGCATCCCATCTGAGTGAACGATGCACTCAACTATGACCCGGCTCTACATCAGTACATGTTGCCTGTTACAGTATGGACTCTTGCTGTCTTTAGGAAAACAAGTTTTAAGAACCTTGGCATGCTTTTTACAAGGAGAATTTGAAGATATATTCTTGTTTAAGAGTCAAAGCAGATCTGAACATTGTTCAGATAGGTGAGGTGCTGTGAACAGGCAGGGGATCCCTGAATTGATGGATGTACCTGCCAGGATCAGTCATAGGTATTGCTGGACCCCTTGGAGAGAAAGAATGCCAGAAGGCAGCTTGCTACACAAAGAAAATCCAAAATGGCAACAATAGTTCTGGTGGTGGGAAATGTAGAAAAACAGTCCTTGGAAATGATTCCTTTTTGTGAAGTCACAATAATACTAAGACACCAACCCTTTTACTCTGGAGAATAATTATAAATGACATTCCTATTATCCTTAGCCATGTGTAAAGTGCTTCCGTGGGTGCTATTTTAGATGAGCCATGGGATGTGGTGACAGCTTAGCTCTGGTGGGGTCCTCAGGTCTCTTTTCTGAAGTGGCCCCATGGAAACCGGAGTCCCCATAGAACATCACAGTGTCCTGCCTTTAAATGATTCCACACTCAGCAGTCTTAGAAATGAAAGAAGGAAGGGTTAGGGAGTCCTGACTCAGAATCCCTATTATGAGAATTTCTGTTTCTCTGATAAATTTTAGAGTTCTCTAAACTCTATAATAAAAAGACAAGTTAAGTTTTATTATTGGGAAAAATTGTTTAAAACAAATCATGGTCCTTCAGCTTCTGAAATTCACCCAGATGATCAGACTAGCTGCCCAGCACAAGCTGACTGGTGGGATTGTCTGGGTAACATCAGTTAGGCTGAGGTTTGGAACCCATAGATCTCCTAGGTGACCTGCTCAGTACAGTGTGCAGAGAACTTGCTGGAAGCAGTGTCCTACTTCTCTAAAATAGACACTTGGAAATCTGTAGGCTTGCAGAGTAAAGCTGGCAATTCCAGTCCCTTTAGCAGAAATGAGATAAATCTGAACATACTATTTCCTCTTTTAAACAGTTCAGTTTTCATTAATTAATATAAGCCCCTTTAAATTGTGGTGCATAAAATGAGGAAATATCCTACTAGCTATACCCACTAAATAGTGCTACTAATTTCTTTTTCAGAGTCTTTAAAATTGGAAATAGGTGAGTATTTATTCCCATGTTCATATGCAACCCACATTTAGACTTTTGAATTTTCTTTTCTAAAATGATGTCTTTTCAATCTGAATAATTAAACAGTGTCAACTCATTCTAATTTCTTATGTGAGTAGTGTTGGGGATGGAAGCTAGGGCGCCACATGTTCTAATGCAGTCACTTACCATTGAGCTCTACCCCCAGCCCTCAGGAAACTTTCCAGCCTTATCCACACTGAAAGGAACATTGCTCCAGCAGTTTCTGGGCAGTTCTGGCAGGCCATGAGATCAAGTATGGTTCTCTGAATGAACAGGCATGGGACAGTCTAGAGACCTTCTGCAATGCTGGGTTCCCAAAATTAGTTATTGTTTTAAAAGAAGGGTAGACAGATGATATATCACTCTTACCTTCAGACTTCCTCCCTGTCTCATTGCTCAAAAAGGATGACTTAGCTGGGTATAATAGTATCAGTGTACTACTTAGTCCTCCTCAAATTGCCACAGTCATTGCTTCTTTTGTTGTTGTTGCTGTTGTGGTGTGTGTGTGTGTGTGTGTGTGTGTGTGTGTGTGTGTGTGAACTCTGCTAATTAAGGATGAAGTCACCGTAACTGGGTAGCATTTGAACTCTGTGTAATATGAGAGACTCCCTTCTTTGGCAGAGCTTCTCCTTCTCTGACCTTGTCCAGGAAATTCTAAGGCCCCATACTCACCTTGACCTGAGGAATAAATATCATGTAGCCTAAATTAGTTTATAGGACCAATTTCCTTTCTCCTGACAAAACCTATTCAGTCAGCATTTGAGATTCCTGTTATGCTTCCCCATGCTAATGAGTTATTCTAGGTACCCTAAGCCCCCAGCCGATGACCTTTGCCCATCTTAGATGTCCTTACCCTCAATCACCCAAAACTTTACAAGCCTTGAGCCACCTTAACTTGATCTGCCTACTGACAAATGGTCTAAGTGTGGTCATTCACTGTTAAGTACCCACAGGGCTTCTGAACCCCCTTTGCCATTGTAAACCAAATCAGCTGATGATCCTTAAGAGTAGGGAGACGTGTGTGTGTGTGTGTGTGTGTGTGTGTGTGTGTGTGTGTGTGTTTGTGTGCACACATATGTTTAGCATTTAGGATTACAAAGTATGAAGTCAGTCAGATTTTTATTTCTTTGTGTGAAAATAGATTTTTTTTCTGTGTATAAACACACAATGTTTAAAATTTTATCATGGTGGTTATACATTTTTTACAACAGCACCTGTATTCATTATCTTGCAGCTGATTTTCTTGAAATGAGATGTTTATCAACATAATTTGTACTTCTGTTTTTTCCACTTTTGGAGTGAGTTTCTCTTAAGTATAATTTTTTTTCCTGTTTTTAAATTTTTTCCTTATTGTGTATTTTGAAATCTTTTCCCTATGATTTCAATTTTCATTTGAATTCTAGGAGAACTACTACAATTTCCTAAAATTGTTCTGCAATGCAATTATACTATTTTGTCTCTAGAACTGTTTATAATGTTACTGCTTTATGTTATTATTTTCTCTGTGAGCTTATCATGATATCACTACATCACACTGCCAATACTTCATATTACTTCATTGCTACCTCAATAATTGAAGTTATAATTTTGAAGGGATATTTTTCTATATTCAAATGAGCATTTTAGAGAATTTTTCAGAATTTCAGTTTTTAATTTTTTTCAGAAGTCTTTGCATTCTCTGAGTTTTATAATGGCATTCTTTATCACCTCAATTCATAAATTGTGCATGTGTGTGTGTTTGTCCCCTCAAATAGAAAGGATAATTCCTTTCCTGATGGCCAAACAGTACTATTCTTATGAAGTGCTACAAGGTTTAAATAAGGAGACCTAGCACTATGCATTAATTTGAAATAATGATTGCTGTCACCATTATCAGCATCACCATGACTGTCTTGGAGTTTCAGTTTAGATAGTCATATCTTCGCCAAGGTTTGATTAGAATTTGACTATGAATTCCTGATTTCCTCTTTCTATGGTGCTGAACTTCTGGATCTTTGGAGGTATTCTTGTGGAAGACAAGGATGCATTCAGAGCTTGAATCAAGTCATCATGTGAAGTTGGACATTTCCAGATTGGCTTCTTCAGGTTTCAAATGCAATATCCAGTTAGATACATGAATTGAAAGATGTTGCATGGATAAGTTCTTGAATTACCCACCGTTGCTCTGATCTATTAGTTCTATTCGCCATCTATGCTGATTTGCTAAATGCTCCTCTGAACC
>JADRCD010218100.1:0-43731 GCA_019843815.1 Montemys delectorum | reverse complement strand
TCAGGACCAAATACAGAAATAAATTCAATGTCCTTGGCATTGAGAAGGATGCTTGGAGTCCACTGTGGAATACAGTATTCCAGCTGGAACCATTGTTATTCTAAAAAAAAAAAAAAAAAAAAAGAGAAAGATATGTGATCTCTCCATGTTTTGGAAAGATTAATTTCTTAGTAGCAATGTTTTTGAGATAATCTTGTTTTGGCTCACCCGAGTTCATAACTGAAGCTGATGTATTTTCCTGTTGACAGAGAATGTGGGGAATAGCTTATTTGGTATTGGAAACAATAGTGTTTCACTGGGTAGGAGCAGTACTGTCCAGCCTGAGTTTGGCTAAAGCTGGATCTAATTATTTACCAATAAATTTAGCCCTGACATGGTAGTTGATTGTAAAATGTTTTCAGTTCTCTGAAAAACTCCCCTCAAATGTAGGTTATTACCATTATCACCCTATTGTTTGCATACTCCAGTGTAATTCCATATGTCCCATGGGGTTTTGGTTTTCTTTAGTCAATTCATTTCCATTAATATTTACTGAGGTGACATTTGATTGCTTGTGCCATGACAAATGGTGAGGGTAAAATGCCTTGTTCTGTGGTTAAGACATTGGGACATTGAGACATGAAGAGGATGCTTTTCTTTTGAGCATAAAAAACACAAGGAAACAAGCCAATTAGCCCTTGAATGAGTGCTGAGGATGGCAGGGTCATGTGGTTAAGTTACATAATGTCAAGAAAGTCGAAATAGGTACCATTTTAAGGCCAGAGAATTGAGGTCACCACCTTGGAGACTTGTCCTTATCTTTAGGTATACTGTCATTTGTGGGGATGTTTGTCTCTAGAGACTCGGATACCTTTCCCTGATAATAAATGAATTATAAATGAATGATTCAATAGTAAGTTAGATATTAATCTGAACTAGAAAAGCTGAGTATGTCCAAAGATTTTTTTCTTTCAAGCAATGCTTTCTTGAAAACTTTTAGTAGACGCTGCTCAAATTATCTCAACATTGTCTGGTGATTAGACAGTCACTTGAAAATTCAGTTACTATTGTTCAGAGTCTAGATGTTACAAAGTCTATATAACAAGGCAGAGTCAAGCTTGCCTTAAGTTCAAGCTGTGTTGTGGGAATCAGGTTTTACAGAACTGTTACATATGAGTTAAATGGAAAAGGGAAGGTAGAAAAGAGGCATCAGTACTTATGTAAAAACTATTGTAGAGATGCTACAGCAAATTCTTTACAGCCAGCATTAGTTTGTTAATTCTTACAACAGCCACCAGGTAAAGGCTTGACTATCATTATCCACTTTGCTTAGATAAGGAACCTGTATAGGAGATGTATCCCCTAAGGGTCTTACAGTACTTACACACGTGGACTCAGTCCTTGTGTAGCAGGTGTCAGAACAGTAGGAGAGTTCATTACAAGACAGATTTCTAGACCTTGTTTCTAGAGTTTATGGTCCTTTTGATTTGGGTCCATGGCTCAAGCGTCTGTGTTTCTGGTAAGTTCCAAGGTAGACATGATGCTGAGTCCAGGGACCAACCCATGAGAAGCTCTGTTCTGTACCATCTGGGATCTTCAGAAATATGAGTCTAGCTGAAAAAATAAGTTCAGAAGGTGACTAACTTCTTTGAGTTTTGTCCTAAATATTTCCTAAGGGAAAGTCTATCAGCATTAGATTAGTTTTTTTTATTCAGTCACATTTCTGCAAGGAACCATGGCTTTTGCAAATGTCTTCTGTGTCCCTGTAAAAGCTCTGAAATTAGTTGGGTTGGTATTTGAATTACTCCCAAAGCCTTTGCACATGTGATGAGTGATGTGCTATTTTACAGAACATAGCTGATGTATAGATTTATTTTCTTGTTCTGGTCTTGGGTGACACTATTATCTTGGCACATCCTTGCTCATGTAATGTGAACCACCTCCAGGGCAGTCAGGAGCAATTCAGGTATAGGAACTTAAAAGCATAACATTGGATCATACACAACTCAAAAACCTCTGCATGGTAGTGGGTGAATGCTGGAGCTCAGTAAATAATATTCAAAAGCATCAAGAAGTGGCTTGGAAAAGCCCTGAGGTGGAGGAGAATAAGCCTTGGGAGCAAAGTGGCTTTCTGACCTCCTCCTGGCTCCTATTTTCCTGTTATTCTTTTCTATCTGAGGCATGTTTAGGAACTAGAATTCCTCTTTTCCAAGGCAGATTATGGAAATAATAGGTCCTCTTTCTTTCCTTCTTTCCTCTCTGTAAGGGCTGGAGAGGTGTGACTCAGCATGTAAGGGCATTTGCTTACAGTTTCAGAATTATAATCCACTATCATCATGGTCCTAGGCGTAGCAGGGATGGTGCTGGAGAAATAGTTGAGAGCTACATCTGGAGAATCTAAGCTTAACTCTCGGACCCCACATGGTGGAAGGAGCGAACCAACTCAGGTTAATTGTCCTCTAGTAGTGCACACTCCTGCTCTATATAAAACAGATATAATTTTATAAAACAGAATTTAAAGTAGCCCATAAAACCCAGCCTTCACCCATCTTTCTGTATGGGAACTGTCCATAACAAAGCCCTCTGACTTACCTTGTTTAATGTATGTAATAAGACTTTCATTCCAGAGGGAGTTCTAATTTATACCTAAGGGAAAGTTTATCAGCATTATTATTTTTTTTTTAATTCAGTCACGTTTCTGCATGGCTCTTGTGTGCTTTCATCAGACCTGAACATGGAAACACAATGATTCCACAGAGCTTTTGGTTTTCATTGATGACATATCCAGTGTCACATGAAAGTTTGATTAAATGAGTTTATTATCTTTCCCTTTTGTTAACCTGTGCTTTGTGGGTTGCAACACTCCTAGATAACACTGAGATAGAAAACAGCTTGTATATTCTCAAACGACCAATTATCTATGGATTTATTATGTACTACTGTTGGTTATATCGCACCTCTCAAAGGCAACTGCTTTATTTTTGCTCCAGGTGTGGATATGATTATGGCTGAGCATCTGATCAAATCAAATTTGACACAGTCAAATCTAAGGTAGGACTCTGACTCTGGGCTTTTGCCCAGGGCTGACATCTTCAATCACAAAGCAGGGAACTTCCAATTCTCCAAAAGTGCCAGCTTCTAATGCCCTTTTATCTCTGTTCACACTTCAGAAAGAGCTATCACCACATCTCTAACCATAGCCTGTGGGAAGTGTGGACGTTCCTGGTTACATATCTATGTTATCTATTCATAAACATTTGCTCTTAGGTTAATGGCAGCAGACACCTGAACAAAATGGGAATCTATTAACCGTAGACTTCATCTTAGATGTGTTCTCACCTATAGTTACAACAGAAAATGGTACATTTCTAGTGGTTTGGCAACACCAATTCTACTATCTTGTCAGACCAAGAAGTGTTCCAATTTTACAGATTTCTGACACCTGTGGCCAATAATTACCATCTTTTGTTTTCACTGTGGTTTTTAAAAGCACTAGTTAAGACTTGAATAGCTATATTATCTCATCAGTTGATGACAACCTGCTGAGGAAAAGCCACATTGACCATATTGGAGAAGCAACTATCTCTAGACTTCTTGGTACCCTAACGGATATGCCTACGTTACCACAGATATCTCTCTTATAACGTCTCTTTTTAAACAGAGATATACTATTCACTGCAGTCATTATTGCACTTCTGAAGCTTCTAACTCTTCTTTCATCATTAACCAACCTGTTGAGAACCGCTACATTAGGTCTTACTAGTTTCTCCTTCACTATCATTCCTTAAAGCCCACCTTCTGTTAGGTCCCAACAGAATGCCCAGGAATTCTCTTGCTCATTCACTTCTTCCCTTATCTAGTATGATGTCAATGATGAAGGAAGAGTTGAAGGTTGAATGACCCTTTCACAGTGTTGCATATCATATATCTTATTAGATATATTAGATATTATATGCATATTAGATATTTGCATCACAACTCACAACATGGCAAAACTACATTTATGAAGTGTCAATGAAAATAGTTTTATGGTTAGGGAGTCACCATAACATGAGAAACTGTATTAAAGTGTCGGAGCATACAGAAGGTTGAGGACCTCTTATATAATGGGTCAATATGAGAGTAGAGATTGCCATTTTAGACCAACAGAATCTATTGATCCATCTAAGCACCATTTATTTATTCATTCATTGGACTGGATTCACTTTATGCTAGCAATCAGACCCTGTATGGGACAGGGTTTTGAATATACTCATCCTGGTGAGTCCTACAAATTTGGCATCTGGGTTGACAACTAAAAAGCATAGAGATGTCTTCAAAGTGGTCTGAATCTTTGGGTAATCTGCATGTTATCAAGAGAGCAATGTGGAAGGCTCCAATTCCTATCAGAATAGTTATAGCTGTACCCCAGGTCACACAGGCTTTGCATTTCAAGTGGGATGCATCTTTTAATACTTTGTCAAGGTGAGTCACTTAAAATAATTCCTCTGTCTGCACCAAAGTTCTTAAGCTTTGCTTAGTAAACAGCAGCTACAGGAAAACATTTCTGCTATATGACATTGCTGGTAAAATCATTAATTCTTCAAGTTGAATTGGAATGAAGCTGAGGAAATTTCTTTCATGTGAAAAAAAAGAGATTTCTAATGTTTATTATAATAACTATTCATGGTACTTCCCTAGGTTTTCTAGAGATGTAGGTCTTAATTTTGGAGAGCTGCAGTATTGAAAAAAGTTTACAGGACTTTCATAAATATCTGTTTTCTAGATTAATTGCCATTAAACCTGTCCTTTCAACATGTCAAAGATTTCTTATTGTTGTATAAAGTTCTTCTTATTTAGGACATCAGAGATCTACTTGTCAAATATAAAAAAAGAAGCATTTTATCCCACTTGACATCAGAATTTAATGTATTAATTCATCATTTATTAGTCTTGCCTCTCCATGATCATGTTTAGCCCTGGGGATAATGAGAAACAAGGCAGACTCAATGCCTGTCCTCCATGGATCTTACAAACTCTATTGGATGGATCAGAAATGAAATAATAGATTAACAATTATCAAATTGTAATATTATGTCAAGGGACATCTGTTCTGGAGTGATGATAGATTTTTTTCTTTTTTTTTAAGAACACTGAATTTTATCTCAGAGGTGTTTGAGCAAAGATATTGCCTTTACTAACCAGCTCTATGAGTGTAGCCATTCTCTAGACCCCATTCTCTAGAATGGTTGGTTCTGAGCCATCTCGTCTAATCCTATGCAGTAAACAACTATTGGTCAAGAGCTTTTGTTCTTGTTTCTCTCTGCTGATTCAAACATGAAATTTTTAACTAGATATTGAACAACCTATGTATTTTTGTCCTATTGGCTAACTCCAGCACTCTTTGTACTAATTTCTATGACTGCTTAAAGCAGTGATCCTAAAATTCAGTGGCTGGGGGGAAAATAATATTACTTATGCAACAACAACAAAACAAAAATCAAAGCAAATCAAAAACAAACAAAACAAACAAACAAAAAAAACCCAAAAGACAACAAACAAACTAAACCCACACCAGATTGGGTAGAATTTGGCAAATTTGAATTGTCTCTGCCACAGCTCAATGGAGAGTATCATTAGAACTGGCAATTCTCAGGGGGGAAAGCCAGTGAAGTTTGTGGTAAACAGAATGACCTGTGCTTTCTTGGGTGGGCTGAAGATTTAGAACCTAAGATTCCCTTGTCTTCTATGGCCGACATATGGATATTTCAGGTAGTAACTTTATTTGACATTTGTTATTTAGCCAGCCAAGCCAATTTATTGTGGACCAGTACTTAATATTACACAGCTGAGTGCTTAGCTCACAAAACAGTCAATAACTGCCTTGAGTTGAAAGGCAGATAAGTATTTGAGATAACTCCTCAGTTGTGGAAGAACACATGGTCTCCACAAATGGGCTACAAAGTGTCAGGGAAGGGAAGGAAACCATCAAAGGTCATGACCTCAAGCCAAGTTCCTGTGTGTATTACCACAGCTCTGTTTGGTAAGAGATTTTTGTGAGCTATCAATTACCCAAATGATGGGGCAAAGAGTTAGGGCTATTTATCCACTTCCTTCTATCAAACTGATGAGAGCTGTTTCTAAGGCATTGTTCTCTTCATCTCCTGGCTTGCTCTGCTCTTAAGAGTGAAAACTCAGGCAGACCTGGTAACCCAGGCCTCAAGGTATGCCCATGTGATGTTGCTGGAGTTAGGGCAAACAACAATCTCATGGCTACAATAGAAACCAAGCGAATAAAGGACACAGTCTCAGTGCTTCTCACTCGCCATTTCCTTCTAGAACGTTCAGGCGCTATTGACTGTTGAGATACAAACCCAGCCTGCTAAGAGTGGTGCAAGGGGCCTTCATGTTGCTTCTCTGTACTTGAGCATATTTACACCTTCCAGTCTAGTCTGATTTGCACACTTCATTAGCAGGTTCTTTACAACTATCCTGGATCATTAACGACGACATTAAGTAAGATCAGATCAAGTAGAATTTCCTGAAGCTCCTCCTCTTGTCTTATTCTCTTGCAGTTTTTTTTTTCCCCTCACAATTCAGGAATGATTGGCTGTCATTGGCCTGCAGGGTCTTCAAGCTGTTTCTTGTTTTTTTGCAAGAAGTCATAACCAAGATGATCTGAATGAATCTATCAAAGAACACTTAATAAGACAGCATGCTAAATATGCGACACTAATCACTGTGGTGGCTTCATGTCCTCTTGTCCAACTAATTTTTAGTTCCCTCAGCAAATGGTTTCCAGGGATAAACATTCAAGTGGATTTCAACAAAAGCTAACATTTATTGTGGGGAGAAATCCCAATTATTTCCTAAAATGTCACTTACTGTGTAGCCACAATGTTTATGTGAGGGCTAGGAAAACATACATTATTCTATTTTTTAGGTGGTATGGAGTGATTCATCCAGTGCCCTGAACAGGACATCTGTGCATCTTTGTAAGTCTCCACTGTCCTTGCTGCTTCAGTCCCAACCTCCACAGTTCTAGCACAGCATGAATCCCTTTTAAGGCCAGTCTCATTCTGCAGACAGCTGCTCCATCTGCACCACCTAATAAGCAGCTATGCCCTGGCTTCATGTTACAGAAGTAATCATTTCAGTCTAAAGGAATCTAATTCAGCAAACATTTCCTTTTGAAATCTTCCTTCCTCCTTTCCTCTTTTTCTGCCTCCCTCCCTCTTTCCTTCTTCCCTCTCTCCCTTCCTCCTTTCTTCCCTTCCTTACTCTTTTCTATTCCTTCTCTCTCTTCCTCCCTCTCTTTCTCCTTCCTTTGTCCTTCCTACTCTCTCTCCCTCTACTTCCTTCTCTCCTTCCTTCTCTCTCTCCATCCACCCTCCCTCTTTCTTTCTTTCTTTCTTTCTTTCTTTCTTTCTTTCTTTCTTTCTTTCCTTCCTGGCTTTCTGTCTCACTATATAGCAAGCCTGTTCTTGAACTCCTGATCTTCTCACCATAAGTTTCTACCACAAATGGCAGATGTTTCTCTTTACTCTCCAACTGAACTGAACAAGAAATTGTGAAAATGATGTTTTATCCAGGTACCCGGATGCCCCAAACTGATGGTCAAATAGAAGCTGATACTGATAACATCTTGGTCCGAAGCCTGTGACCATCTTGAAAACACATGCAGATGTCTCTGTACACCTGTGCACTTGCTTTCATCACATCCCTCAGATTTCTGAGGATATTAGGATTTATTCCCTGCCCTCAACAAGCATAAGGAAACACTCAGGGGTGAACACACTCCGCAGTAATGAAACCCACTAAATGTTTCCAACTGGGTTGCACTCTGGCCACATCTATTTCCGTACACAGATGTGAAAACAAGCGGACAAACCGTGGCAAATTTGGGAGCCTTTGGCAAACTGGCATTTGTCTACTCTTCCCCAAACCCTTGCATGTTATGTTACTCCCTCTCTCTCTATCATTGCATCCCCTTGCTTCTGACAGCTTTGCTTATTCCCACTCTGCCCATCATTTCATACATACAGAGGATTTTTACATCTAGGTTTCAAAATACTGTCCTAAAACTAGTCTCCCAGAAATATTAACCTCTCTCTTTCTCCCTCCCTGTCTGTCTCTCTCCCTCCCTTTATCTATCTCCTTCACTCTCTATCTTTCTCTATGTCTCTCTCTCTCCCTCCCTCTCCCTCTCTCTCTGTCTCTGATACCACCCCTCTCTCCTTTCTCATTTATCCAGATGTGAGAAACTTCCCATCACTGCAGTATCTGATCACCCCCACAGTGCTGACTTCCCCGCCATGATGGATCTGTACTCTCACACTGTAAGCCTGAATAAATCCTTGTTTCCTGAAATTGTTTCTTGTCATGATTTCGGTCACAGTGATGAGCAAACTCAACAATACAGGAAATTGGTGCCAAGAAGTAGAATCATTGCTATGACTGAGCCTGACCATGTGGGTTTGTAGGCCTTTAGAAGCAGTTTGTAGGAGGAAAATGCAAATTCTGAGGCTGAGTACTGAAGAAGCCATAGGATACTTAAGTACAGTTCCTTGGGTTCTTCCAATGGTAATCCAGAAAACCAAAAGGCCGAGAGAAAAGCAGACAGGGAAAACCAGGCTCATGAAAGTTTCAGAGAGGAACAAAGGTCTATCAGGAATTAGACTAGAGGGCATTGATAATACAGTCTGGGTTGTATATAGTTAAAATCATCATTAATCAACTAATGAAATAATAAGATGAAATTTCCAGATATATCTAAGCTATGTTATGGTTACTGCTCATTATTCCTATATTTAATAGATAAGGGAAACATGGAGTTTGGTAAAGAAAGGAGGTAGAGAAATGTTTAAAGTTGTGGTCAAAGTGAATGCAGGAAATAGCAACTCTCCTAGTTAGATAACTTAGTTCCATGAGACTTTCTCAAGACATGGAGCCCAGCACAGGCACAAAAAGAAACAAACCATGAGAGTGCACCATATCCACCGAAGCATCCAACATTTGAAAGGAGAGAGCCAGAACTGAGAATGACACCTAAGGGCTTGCTGCTAGAAAACAACCATCCAAGAAATGGGTTTCCTTGGGTTCAGCCATGAAGACACACAGAATCCACTGCAGCTGTAGTAGAAGTGGGCCAGACCACATCTCAAGCTGATAGTAGAATTGGACAGTATCGTCCATACGGTGTTGACTTGGCAGACATGCAAAATGGAAGTGTTACGAGGTCATGGGGACTTGCACCAAGATTCCAAAGGCTATTGAAGCTATGTCATGTCTGGCAGGAGTTACCTGTAAGGAGACCCTGAGAGATCATTGTATGAAGTGTGAAAGTGAAGATGAAATTACTATGAAAACCTAAGGATATGGAGATGCCAAGTTCATGGAATGACTAGAGAAGAGAACTTCATTACTGCATGGAAATGGCCCAAAGCGAGGCTACACATATTGCAGGTGACAGAACTGGAACTGAAGTGCTACGCAAGTGTCCAGGTGATATTGCCATAAGATTTAGATGCAGGTTTGGTGTTTGCTCAGATGGGTTTCGATCTTGCTTTGTTTGGGTACCTCTCTTCTCCTCTTCCAGCTGAAGTGGGGATGTGTATACTGTGCCATATACTAGAAATGCATAGCTTGATTTTTCCATCTTACAATGGATGACAGCAAGAGCTTGTCTTGAGTCTCAGAAGAGACTTTCAACTTTGGACCTGTGAGTAATAGTGACACAGTAAAGACAATGGAGGACTTCCAAAGTTAGACTCTACATACTTTATTTTGTGTGGTGAATTTGGGACTTTAGAGGCCAGAGGTGGAATGCGATGATTTAAAGAGGTATATTCAGGAGTTGGCTGACAAGGCTTTTGATAGTTAGTTGTCAGTTTCATCTTGACTTGATTTAAAATCACCTAGGAGAACCTCTGGCTACATGGGTGAGGGCATTTTCAGAAAGGATGAACTTAAGAGACAGTACCCATTGAATCTGAGTGACACTATCCCATGGACTGGAATATGGGCATGGATCAAAGTGGGGAAAGTCAGCTAAGCACTGTGATTCACTTCTCTCTACTTCCTGACCTGCTTAGAGGAGGTAAGGTCCCCTTCACCACAGCTGTGACCCACTCCTGCCATCACGACTTCCCCTCTACCATGGAGTGTGTCCTTAAACTTGAGCTAGAATATATCCTTCCATCCTTACAAAGAAAGCAGCCTCCCAAGAACTAGGATTGCTAGTTTCCTTCCTACAAAACAGAAGTCTTGCAGCGTTTCTTACTGAGGCTTGTATGTTCTCTCTCAAGAGATCTTTTGCATGAACATATTCAGTTTTTGAAATATGTACTGATGGGATGTGGTTTCTCTGACCTAGCTGAGCAGCCCTGGACACCTTTCAGCTTTGCATCTTAACACTCTGGAGTCAGGCACTTAGAACTCTGAAGCCAGGTGTATACTAACCTGTTAATGTGCAGTTGGTTTTTTTTTTTAAAGGCTTTTTAAAAAATCAATCAAGCAATCAGCAAGAGTTTATATCATATAACTGCTTCATATAAATACTTAAATATAAAGTAAGCAAGCAAAACAAGATCTGGAGAGATTCGGAGACATATCAGCATGCTTCCATTTAAAGGGGGAGAAAAACACTTAATTGAATTTCATCTCTTGAACTTCTCATGGAGAATAGAAAATGTGCTTTTACAAATTGTAGAGAGACACAGAGAACAGTGATTCTCCAGTATGGGACAGTCTACTGAACTTTAGCATATATCAGGTAGTGGTACAAAATTCCACCAATGCTCAAAGTATTTCTCCTTATCATACCTTGGCAAGAAAAAAATCATATACATATCTTAAGTATGTATATTTTAATTAATTAATTTTATTTTATGTTTATGAGTCTTTTGTGAGTATGGATGTCTGTGTGTTCCCTGTATGCTTGGCACCTGCAGAAGCCAGAAGAGGGCATCAGATCCCCTAAAGCTGCAGTTAAAAGACAGTAGTGAACTATAATGTGATTGCTAGGAATTGAACCCAGGTTCTCTGGAAGAACGTCCAGGGACCTTAATCATTGATCCACCTCTCCAGCTCTTAAGAATGGTCCTAACAAAGCAATAGAAGTTATTGGCTTTACTAAGTCTTGGCTCTTTAATATATGTATGTATGTATGTATGTATGTATGTATGTATGTATGTATGTATTATGTATACACACACACACACACACACACACACACACACACATCCTTTTGCCTGAGATGGGGCAGTGAGCAAGGTACTTTTGTTGCTTAATAAAATGTGATAACCACCTCGAGTAGCGCTCATGAGATTCTGTAGGCTGAGAACTCGTATTCCCACTTCCTTTGTTGAACATCAATTTTACTTGAAAAAATGACTGGCAAAGAAACCCAGAGTTATTTGGAACTGTGTATTTGGCAGACACTTCCTCAGAAACAAGCGAAGTGAACCTGTCACTTCAAGAGAAATAATTGACATTATTTGTTGCCTATGATAAACACATGAGCTTTCAAGTAAACTTGGAACTTTGGAAAACTTCTCCCTGAAGCCACGAACTTGGCAGCTTCTCAGGTCCTGAGCACTTTCTGCGATGAGCTTGGTGGTGATATCAACAAATGCAGCATTAAAAATATCTTGTGGCTAATGTGTCAGCGTTTGGAAGATCTGTGTAACTCATGGAACCAATAATTTCCAAATGACTATCGCATGAGGATAAGAAGTCATGCACAGGAAAGTGGTATGTTTGAAATAGAAGGGAGATTGATTGGTGCTGATGTAATAACAAGCATCCTATTGATAATTGCTTCATATTCCATATTGCACCTGAGCTTTAAGAAATAGGAAACTGTTCTTGCTGAGCAGTGTGTAGTGAAAGAATAAAATCTATAATTATCTGGAAAGGAAATGAAAACAGTCTTCATTTCCAACCATAGGGCTGTACGAGGCTGGATATGGGTATTTTAAATTTACTCCTTCCAAAACAAATACCACCACAAAGTGAGGGCAGAGATGATCTGATAATCCAGCTGACTACCATCAAACCAGCACCAAAAAGATATGCAAGAGTGCAAAACAGTGCTTGAGAGGCAGCTCTGTGCTCAAGAGCCTTTGCTCTTGCAGGTTTGACTTGGACTCCCAGGACCATGTTGGGTGGTTTACAACTTACTGTAACACCAGTTCTAGAAAGGATTGACACATATGACCTCTCTCTCTCTCTCTCTCTCTCTCTCTCTCTCTCTCTCTCTCTCTCTCTCTCTCTCTGTACTCCATAATCTCCTAAATTAATTTATTTGGAATAAGAATCCATGGTACATATTTGTGATGATATACTATTATGCCATAAAAGAAGGAAAGTTTATCATTTCTGAATGTGTGTTTGGAAGTGGAAGCCATTATGTGAAGAGAAACAGAGCAGGCATGAGAAGACCAGTGTTGCAGGATGGTACTTGTACCTGGAGGTCCAGCAATGTAGATTTCAGAGTACTTGATTTGACTTTTCCCATCCATTTCCTTGAATTTTAATTTCTTCTAATTCCATCCTTGTTAATGTAGTTTAAAGTAATTTATCTCAATGGAGAGATTCACTTTGTTGAGCTCTCAACCAAACATTGAGAACAGATCTTCTACCTTTGTGAGCAGTGGCCTGTGGCCAGGACAGTGCTTGACTCTCCTCGGAGCTTTCTCAGCTGAAACCATCCCCCTAATCACTTCCATGTCCTACGTTACCATGCATTTAATGTTTCATAGAGGTTCTCCTACTTAACTCTTAGAGAGATCATACACCATGTTTCCAATTTTCTCATGGTTTAAAAGGAAATTGGGAAAGAATAGGGATTCAAGTCTGTAAATCTTTGAACTCCAGTCCTTACATTTTAAAGTCTTCCCCGAAAGTGCTTTAAATACAGAAAAACAAACAGACAAACAAACAAAAATGAAACAAAATAAAAAAGCAAAGCAAAACAAAACTATAACCTTAAATTCTGTCATGTTTCAACAAAACCAAACCAATTTTTATCTCTAGAAAATATATGCTGTGGATTTGACTTGACATCACATGTAAGAAAATAAGGAACTGCTCATTAAAGGTGGTAGGCAAAAGAAAATTAAAGAGTGGTGAATGTGGAGGTTCATGCCTGTAATTCCATGGATGTAATAAAATGACCAGTTTGATACCAACTTGGAGCTACTCCATCTCCACAAAACAAAGCAAACACCACAGAAAACAAAACAAGCCAATCAACCAAGAATCAATCATGAATCCCTTGATGCTAGAAATCTCTACTTCCTTAAACATTCTCTGGTGGACCAGAAGGGTTTGAAGAAAACACAAACAAAGCACTGTTGGGAATGTCCTGACTTCAGTCACCTTGTCCTTAAAAACAGAAAATGGCAGCAGGGTACTTCATTCCCTTTTTGACTGCAGTGCTTTGTGAAGAACTCATTTTTATTTTCCTTGACTGAGATACAAAGCTACCTTCCCTAATAATCCACATGTCTCTTCAGCTACTCCTGTGGATTCCAGTTGAAATCAGGTCCATGCAGACCAGGGGTAGGTCCCAACCCTTGATTTGTGTCTAAGGCTAATGGCAATGAACAATGGAGATGGTGCAATTCACCCAGTTTAAGTGTTACCTTAGAGTGGTGGCTCTCAACCTCCCTAATGCGCTGGCCCTTTAATACAGTTCCTCATTTTGTGGTAACCCCACATAAGATTATTTTTGTTGTTACTTCTTAACTCTAATTTTTCTACTTTTATAATGTAATGTTATAATGGAAATATCTATTATACAGGATATCTTGACAGGGTCATTCAGTCCCTAAATCTGTCATTGTCTAGTGCCTTAGATTTGATTAAATAGGAGATCTTTTCAAAAACTTGTATACATAGAGGCAAGGATTCTTCTCTCTCAAGTTCATTCTTCTAAAAGAGACAGAGACAGGAATGAGAGAGAGAGAGAGAGAGAGAGAGAGAGAGAGAGAGAGAGAGAGAGAACTCAATCTCTCAATCTCCACATAAGTAAATCTCTGAGACACATGGAATCTTTTAAATTACATTTGGGTCAAATTAACTTGGGTGGTCTGAGCGTCATCAAGCATGCAGAAAGGGTTCTCTTACAAAGCTAATTTAAGAAAGTCGTTAGGGCATTGACAATAGAAGCAACCTGTTCCCTTGTTGTCAATGTGTTTTCTTTTAGGGAAACTTGCTCTTTCCTGCCCATGCTGAAAATATCTATGGCTCTCCACGAGCTCAGCTTTAACATCTTCATGGGTGGCTTCAAGCGGTTGCCATTTTTACCATGTGCAGAGTGATAGCTTCTCCGTGCTTTTCAAGCAGCACAATGATTAAAATTCTGCGAGGCAGCCTCGAACATACACAGTCAAGTTGCGAAGAACTCAAAGCTTACCAACTTCTTGTAGGCAAGTAGCATCTCAGCCATTCAAATATTCATGAGAGAATAAATAACTCTGGGAGATTTTGTTTATTACATTGCTCTTTAAAATCTAAGGGATGGCACTGCACTAAGAAGCGGCAAACAGGGGCGGGGGCTGTGAATGGTTGCCTGCTGTTAGAGGAAAAACAGGGGACAGAGTGGGAAGAGCTTGATGAGGTACATATTTGCACAGGAGACTCCCAACTCAGCAGGGGAGTCACCTACACTGCATCCAAAAAGCCCAAGGACGCTGATCTCAGCGAGAATTTACAAAAGGACTTATTAAAACAAGACAAAAACAAAAAATCCACAGTGTATGGCTTGCCTCTTTTTCAAAGGCTTTGGGAATTGGCTCTTGTGGATATAAGAATGGATGCTTTTTATCTAATTCATTTCCAGATTGTGTACCCAGGTAAAATGCTGGGCTATTTGCCATTTTGTGATTCAGTGAATATGCATTAGATATTCACCATTGCAAGCATTTCGTTGCTGATATTGTAGCCGATGCTGTGAATCCCAACACTCTGTATTGGTTGGTGTTGGCTGCTGGTGATGTATGTCACTTCAAAAGTCTATAATTTAAAAAAAAAAAAAAAGGAACCCTTTTAAAAACTTCATATCTAATATTTATTCAGTAATTATCTAGTGATCGGCACTGCTGAGTTTTTAATTTTCACTAAACAACTTTAATCTCATAATCTTCACCTCGAAGTTGAGCAAACTAAGGCTCGGGGTAGGATGGCGAATTGGATTGCCCATAGTCTCTTCATAAGTAGTGGGCTGTGGTACAGAGCTGATGTCCAGTGTCCACACAAAAGGCTAACGCTCCCCTCTTACTTGGCTTAGAGGAGTATCCCAGAAGACGCCGTTTGCGTCCTGTTCTCTGCCATTTTTTCTTCTCTGCAGTTCTTGGGGAGCTCCCAGTCAGTGGACACTGGTTCTCCTCATGCTCTCCCCCTCACCCTGGTTTCTAGGGGGTCTTAGCTAAAGTGTAGATCTCAGCCCACTTCTGAATGTCTGCTAGACAAACCTGGGGAAATTGTGTGTGTTTGGATTAATCCCTCACGGCTGATACTTATGATTGACAGCCCACACTGGGCAAATAAAATCGATTTAAAGATATTTCCAAAGCTGAGAAATGACGAGTGCCTTCCAAGTGTTTCCTGAGGGCTATCTATACCCTGAACAGAGCAGACACTTTTGTAAGACCCGGAATCAGCCTGTCTTATTCTATTTGTTTAAGACTTATGGAACTGAGTATTTCTACATGCAAAGTCACATCTTCTTTGCCTATATCAATAGTGTTTTGACAGCATTAGAAGAGCTTGAGTTTCGGCTCTGTTTCGGCTCGAGCCATGGCACTGTAGCTGCCATGGGCTTTGGGTGAGGTGGGAATGGGGGTGTAGTTAGAAGAAGAGTCATTAGAAGGTTCTCCCAGAATCTGTGTACAAGGCACATTGTTTATTCAACACACTCACATATTCCAATGCTTGTGTCCATCAAATCTGCTTCCTTTGGATACCTCTGAAGCTGAGGTATACAAAGCTGTTGATGATTGGTTTTATTTCATGTCATCGTCATGCCACTCATGCTGGCCTGGAACTGGCTTTGTAGACTAGGTTAGCCTCAGACTCATAGAGATCCTCCTGCCCATTCCAAGTACAGGGATTAAAGTCTTGCCAGTGTAGCCAACTGAGTAGGTTGAGGAATGACAGGTTTTCTCTTTATCTCTGTGGAGTCATCATCCACTTAAGTCAACTGATTTCTTCCTCACACATTGGTAAGTTGCTTCACGAGGTCATGGCCAACCTTTCGGCTTTATAACGTCATATCGCCATCTACAACGTTAATACATTAGAACCAAGTGGGAGGTGGTGGTGGCCACAGAACAAATGGTCAAAGCAAAGATCTTACAAGGTTAGAAGCTTATGACTTTATGTTAGGCCATATTCACCCCTATCCTGGGGCATGTGTGCCTTGTGTTTGGTTTTCCTAGATGTGTGGCAAGCCTGAGAAGGTGGTACTATCCATATATACTACTGAGTCTCCAGGACACATCCCTTCCTCCAAGAGGTTAGAGCACTAAGCATGTACTATCTACTTTATGATGATGAAGTATATGTTTATGCTTTAATGACGAAACTAACTTTTGTGGCAACTCTGTAAAACATTTCAGGTGAAAAAGATGGGTATCATATTGAAACTCCCCATGACTTCTTGATTTTTTGGTGTTTTTGTTTTAGGTAGCAAATAATTCAGAGTTCATAGTCCATTGGGAAGCCACTCTGTTATTTTTCCATTTATTTCATTATATTTGCTTATATAGAATGTAAGCAAAAATGGTAGAGTTTAGAAGTATATAGTTAAGCTAGATAGAAATGAAATTACAGAGATGTGTAATATGAAGTTCATAATTTGGCTGGTTTGGGTTCTCCCATTTAATATAGCACATTTGCAGCTGGCAAGATGGCTTGGTGGGTCAAGGTACTTAATGCTCTGTTTCCTGGGACTCCTGTGGTGAGAGGAGAGAACTGAACCTTGCAAATTGTCCCCTGACCTCCATATGTGTGCAATTGTATTGCATGTATGCACATATGTGGGCATGTACACACAATAATTGTAATAAAAATATAGTAGATTAAAATAGGAGCAAGTTTGCTGACATCCCAAAGGGTTTGTAAGTGCAAATAAATGCACATCTCTCTCACTCATTCCATTGTAACAAATGCTGAAGGTGGATGAGTGGAATGATGGGAGCAAGAAGTCCTGTTGTGACTTCATACCATACAGTGAACAGAATGAACAGTGATGTGCTGAGCATTCCAGAAATCTAGAGGAAATGACTTAGGGAGTCGTTGAGGAAGAAACAACAAATCTTTGAGGATATAACACATTTAACCAATCCAAACATTGTACATTGAGTATACATATCAAAACACCCATTTCCCCCACTGATGGACATAAATTTTGCTTTTATGTGTCAGTATAAAATAAAGATAATTTTAAAAAGAATGGTAATGCCATAGGATATCTGTGTGGTCTTCCATGGTGAAGGAAGATTAAAAATGAACACAGGTTCCCCAACCCAAGTCCAAATAAAGAGAATGACAATAGGCTCAGAATTTAAGAGAAAAATGTTAGACATTAAAAAATGTGTACAGCTTACAATAATTTTATAATATTGATGGTTTCCATGTCTATGATGGAAAGTGATGACTATTTACATGTTAGAACAATGATTCATTTTCATGACGTTGTAGCAGTTGCTACCTTGGTGATTTTCTATGAGTTTTCCAAGGTGAGACTTTCTTAGTAACAGAAAATGTCTTCACATGTTGGAAGGTTTGGTCCTTCCCTTCTCAGTGGATATTAAAATGCTAAGTGAAGGGAAGGGATAAAGAGGTTATAAGCTAGAAAATTACAGGTCTGGGGATGAGAGAAAGATGGCAGGTCAGAATTCAGTACTCTAAAACTCCAGTCAGCTCAATTAATATTAAAGAGGAGTGGAGTAGAAGCCAGATTGCTCACACTGCTTTCGTCTGGTCCCGTTCCTCCAAGAATTCCTGTTCCTCTGGATATTTACCTTTCCTAGTCTTAGGAAGGAATCTGATTTTTACTTTGAGCAAACACATACTGGATACGTCCTGGAAAATGCAAATGCAAATCCAATGAAGCACCCCACCTCCCCAGTATTAAACCCATCTGTATTGAATCCCTGTGTATAGCAATCAAATTGGAAATCCAGGTCTATTACACGCACATGTAATATTTCTAGAGTATATCAAATTCCATCCTATATCAAATTTTTTTCCTTGGGTTCCTAGAAATTTAATATAAGCAAGTTTCACTCTATTTGAAAAGGACATGATGCAATATAATGTGTTTTTCAATGAATAGAATTCTTGGTAATTCAATTTATGTTCAGAACTTCTTAAAGGCAACTTACTTCCTAGAGGCCTCGCCCCAGACTTCAATTCTGGGAACCTTATTCAGGTAACATTCCTTTGGGCTAGAGAGATTGAAGAGTTCAATTGGAAAGAGTTTGGGTGATTCACATGTAGCAATTTAAAAAATGACCATACCACATGCCAGTCAATTAAAGAGGGAGATTTCTTTAGGACACTGGGTAGGTCCTTACTTTGGTTTTTATGGGTGCTGGTCCTCCGAACAAGGTTGCTTCTTCTGAATGGGGCCTATCCCTGCCCTTTCTGTCTTTGTATATACTTAATGCTAAGCTCCCACACAGCAAATGCCTAGGATGATATAGTAGAATTAATTATCAAGGTCAGCCGAGACAAAGCCATAGTCTTATGCACATTGAATGACTTAATACTTAAGACATACTACTACCCTCACGGGCCTAGGCCCCTCCACACCTATTGTTATAGGTTGAGTTTATCTTCAATAATTCAAAATTGCTGTCTTCCATTACTTTGCATCTTCTGCCGATGTTTCCTTTCCAATCAGTTTTGGATAACCGACCTCTCATTCTGGCTGATTCTCATTTATGTACAAATTTATGTATCACATAATTCTGATTATGGTTATTGTTAAATAGAATAGACTCTTATATCTTATGTTCGGCATCCCCTGAGTAGTAAATCGAGCCTGTTAAAAATGATATGCACTCATTAAAGAAATTCCATTTAAAAATCTTGGAAAGCCCGCATTAAGAATACTTTCTCGTCTGGCTCTGTCAATCTTTCTTGCACCTGTTAGCATGTTTAGAAAATGGCTTTTTATAATTCAACCATCTTATTGCAAGTGGAAGGAGATTCACAAAAGTAATTCTGATTATTCAAATTGTTTTGTAAAACATAAAATTAAGAACATATCCTATAATAAGCACTAATAAACGAAGCAGCTAGATATAAATAAAGTATAGGTTATTAAAGTATCTTAATATGATGGAGAGAGTTATAGGCTCATATAATTACCCTTGCTGGATGTAAACAGTTTCTGAGATAGTTTTTAACTATTTTTAGTGCTTGAAAGCTTGAAGCTTTCTTGGTTATACTGAGAACCTTGGCACAGCTTCCGTCATTACTGGCTTGTTTCTTAACTCCCCAATGCATAATAAACCCATGAACTCCATTAACTTTAATCGATATGCATGCAAGGATGTAAAGGCCTTCCCTTGGCCCTCTCCCTGCCTGGAAGAAGCAGCCAAAATGAGTGTGACGCCAAGTCCCGTGCAAGTAATCAGCTACGTCATTTTTCATTTGAAAAGAAGTCCTCTCCAATAATAGAAATGCTGAGAAAGGTTATTCCAATAACAAATGACTTGGCAGGGTGATTTATGCTGGAAACAAATGTACCTTCAGATGGAATCCTCTTTAATTCCTAATAAATCTTGGGCTTAGTGGACAGGGCCTGACTCTGGGAATTCGGCAGTTGAATGACCTCAGTACTTTGAATTCACTTGGTTCATTTCTTGTGGACCAAACAGCTGTTGCCACAGTCCTCTCGGCAGGTATCTGTTTGGGGATTAGTAATGCTTCACATCATCATACATCACAAGCAATGGATGTGTAATTACATTAAGGATGCTTCATTCTTTGGACTCACTTGTCCCAAATCACTGATATTGGAACCACTCCATAATCATCTCTCATACACTGACTTCCTTTTCAAAATAACAGCATCTTAAATGAAATACAATGGTTTTTTATCTCTTTAGAATGCTTCTGAAAGTGTCCTCTTTTAGTTTGCCCTTAATGTGCCTGAGTAGGCTCTTTCTTGAGTGAGACAGTCCTTTGGTGTCTGCCTAAACTTCTCTAGTATATAGTTTGAAACCTAAGGAGCATTGAGGATCTGGAAGTGCTGTGGGGCCTTAAGGGTGGGTTAGACTAGGGTGGGGAAGGAGAAAATCTCACAAAAACACTGGTCTGTTCTCAGTGGCTCATCATTGCCATGGCAGGCCTTTTCTTAGTGCGTGTGATTGACAGTATCGAATGGACTCTTCACAGTTTTGCTCAGAATCTGCCCTGATTCAGACCCTTCTTCACACATGATTGCTTGTTCTCAGCTCCTTAGGAATCCCGTAGTCTTGGCAGCTTCCATAGCCAAGTTTGCTGTAGCTATTCATCCCAGATCCTTGTTCTTTGTCTCAAAGAGCTTCAAATTACAATTCTATAGATTCAAACTCTCAAGAACAGTCACACAATTTCTGGATACTTCTTGTCCTTTTATTTCTTAGCGGGAGTGTGGCGGGGGGGAGGGGAGAGGGAGAGAAACTGTGCCAGTCTTCTACTCTTGGGTCACTCAAAACATACTATAGCCTTGTGCACACTGTGTAGGTTTTAAAACTATCATACGTTCAATTACAGGTTACAATCAGTTTAATGAATGATGCTTGATAGTGAATTTGTTGACTCTAAAATCAACAGCTAAGGTCAGAACAAATTCTGTGTGCTTGACTATTGGCTTTGTGTACTTATTCAGTGAACACTTATTGAGTGTACGCTGTGTCATTGATGTTGCATGGGACAATGGTGGCACCCGGTTTAAGAAACAAGTGAGACTTTTGCTCCTTATTCCACTGGGAAAAGATGCAAGGTGACAAATGAACAGGGTGTTTACAGAGTGTGACGTTTCAAGGACAGCAATGGGACAAAGAAGCTGGGAGACTATAGTTGGGTTAGGGAACAGAGGAGGAGCTTTTCAAGACAACGACATTGGGAATTAATCCTGAACCATGACATGAAATTGTAATAAGGCAAAACAAACAAAGAAACAAACAAATAAAAAACAAATCAAAGTGCCACAGCAGGTTTCTGGAGTCTCTGAGATTACTAGGGATGAAGCAAAGTGAAGTTGGGGGAAATTATAAAAGCAACACAGGGCCATAAGAGCATGCACTGGTCTGCTGTGGACCAATGTTTATTGGAGGAAATTGGACAGACAGGAAAGGGAAAAATGGCACTGCCCTTTTCAAATTGTTGGGAATGTAGAGTAGGCCAACTCTCCTCCTCCTTTCCTCCTTTCCTCCCCCTTTCCTCTCTCTTCCTTCTCTCTATCCCTCACTGTTTTTAAACTGGGATATATTAGTACTTGCTTGTGCTTTGATGGAAATGAAGCCAAGTTCTGAGGAGGAATGATAATGTAGGAGACAGACAGATCCCAAGAGGGTGATCTGGGTTAAGCGAGTGGCAGGGGTGGTGTGAAGATGTGACAGGAGGGCACGGGAGACTGGGTTCTGATGCCCATAGGTGGGATCTCGAGGACGCTCTTGTCAGTCATGTGTGAGACATGATCATCTGCCGACAGCGGGTGATAAAGGAAGTTCCTGGGTTTCCAGAGAGAAGGCATGCAGTTGTCTTTTGGGTGGGTGGAAGGGAGCAGACATTCCAGGGAGCAATACAGTAAGATTACGTGGAATTGTTGACACACGGGATTGATGACTGTGCTTTACTTTGAGTTTATTATAATCTAGTACACATATTTAGAGAATCCCCATAGTGGAGAATGATTGACAAAGGTCTTGGAGGTTTCAATATAAAAAAAGGACTAAAATGAAATTATTCAGAAGTAAAGTATAGTTAAAAGGGCCTGGTCTGTGACATCTGAGGGTCTTGTCTTGGCTCTTCTATCATTAGCTATTAGCTCTGTGACCTTCAACACATTATAGTCTCCACTGAGTCTTCATTTGATTTTCATTTATCAGTAACATAAACTTTTTATGGCTTTTAAAAATAGGTTGTCATATCAGAGACGTAATGATACTTGCTACATTGTGGTGTGTGTTACTCTTTAAAAAGTCAAAGAATTAGTACATGGAAAAATGCCAGACCTGTTCTGTATAGCTCCAAGCTTTGGAAACAGCTTTCTTGTTGCTGAGGCCATTATAGCTTGGAGCAGGTCCTCCAGTAATGTGAAGGATTTTCCTGCTAATGTCATGCAGACTATGCAAACGGTGGCAAACTAGCCACTTGTGGGGTTTCTGTAGGGGATATTCCCACCATGGTGGGAGGACTGAGTGAAAATGCTATAATTCTATATTGAACGTTTTGATTTTTTTGCATGTATAACTTCTGTCAATATTTTACGTCACAGGTTTGATTTGTGGCTGTGTGAACCACAGGTAATATTGGATCATTTTAAGAGTCCCTTGAGGAAGAATTATTATTCTTTTGATCTTTACTTATTTTCCCCTTTGTGACAGAATCTCACTACATAACTTTGGGTTGGTTTGAAATTCACTTTGTAGACTGAGCTGGTCTCAAACTACAGGAGATTCACTTGCCTCTGCTTCCCAAAGGTTGGCATTAAAGGCCTGCAACACTGCACATGGATCCAATGCTTTGTTTTGTAGACTAGGCAGGAAAGTGAGTAGAACTGAAGGGATTTGACCATAGGCTTAGAAGAAAATTGGTTTAAGAATAAAACCTCAGACTCATAATTTATGAAATTAAATTATTCCATTCTCAGGTTTCTCAAATTGAGTGCCTCAGATTTCATAGTCTATACAATAAGTATTATTTAGGATCAATTCTTTATTAAATACAAAAATGAAAGTATATTATTCATTGAATATTGAAACGTGGAGTATAATTTATCAGGTATTATTTGGGATTTAACAATTAGTTTTCATACTACTCAATTATTTAAACTAATTTGTCTCTTCAATTTCCCTATGCTGATGGACAATCATAAAGTAAAATTGTAGTGTTCTTGTGGCCACCAAAAAATATAGCACTTCTAGATACAAAGGTTGATTTTATTGAAATTTGACAATGAGTAGGGGAAATCTCACTCTGGTAAGAACCAGAATAATGCTCACAATTCAAAAGAAACCTCCAGCCAGGAGAGTGCACACCTTTAGTCCAGGAGGCAGAGGCAGGAGGATCTCTGTGAGTTTGAGGCCAGCCTGATCCACATACATAGTGATTTCCAGCACAGCCAGGGCTAAGTAGAGATACCCTTGTTTCAAAACATGCAAACAGCAAAAAAGAGAGGAAGGAAGGGAGGGAGGGAGAAAGTAAAGTAGGAAGGAAAGAAGAATGGAAGGAAGGAAGGAAGGAAGGAAGGAAAGAAGGAAGGAAGGAAGGAAAGAAGGAAGGAAGGAAGGAACAAAAGAAGGAAGGGGGAGGGAGGGAGGGAAGAAGAGAGGGAGGGAGAAAGAAAGGTAGGAAGAAAGGAAGAATGGAAGTAGGAAAGAAGGAAGGAAGGAAGGAAGGAAGAAGGGACCTCTAATGCAAGCCAGTAAATATTTTTCTACAAACTAAAGAAAAAAGTCATAATTTTCATTTTTGTAAGGAGAAAATAATTCTGTTCTTTAGAAACACATGGACTTCTGATCTTTCCAGAAAATGATATAATCCAAGCCAAAGATCTGCAGCTTCGATTGCCTTTGCTACACACCAGGACATAGTAGAAGGCAGAGAAAGAGAGGAAATGGAGGATAATAGGCTAAAAGTGAGAGTCAGCTCTGGGGAATGACACTGTCTGTGGTCATGCTTAGATCATTTTGTTCAGTGACCAGCAGCCACTAAGCACTCTCTGAGCCTACTGACTTGCAAAAGGCCTCAGGGTGGGTTTTGTTCATTTGTATTCATTTTTTCTTCTTTCACACTACCAAGTAGTGTAGCTGTAACAAGAGTTGGGCTTGATCCAGTGTGGTGAAAAATACTACCTTTGACCTTTGGACCATCTCTGAAAGAAGAATCATTGTGCTAGACTAGCTAATGATCAATCGTCTCACAGAATCCATTCAGCTCTACTCTACCACCTACTGAACTTTAGAGTTGCCAAATGCCTGAGGAAAATAAATTGAGGGAGGAATAGCTTCATTTGGCTCCTGGTTTTCGAGATGTTGGACAGTTGAGCTTGGTTGTATTGATATGGGATCTGTTGGGAGGCAAGATCCTCATGGTGGCAGCAGCTATGATGAGAGCTATTCACAGCGTGGCAAACAGGAAGCAGGGGAAACTGAGAGGGAAGATCTTAGGACAAAAGAACATCCTGAAGACATGGCCCTAGTGAAGTCCAGAACTTCCAAAATGCTAGCCCTACCTAGGCACCAAGTACTTAACACATGAGCCTGTAAGGGATTTCTCATAGAAACAACATGAGCCTGTGAAGGCGATTTCATAGCATCATCTCTTCAATGATTTCAGAAGGCACTCCAGGAAAGCTCTGTATTAATTTCCTAGTGCCACTTAGACCAAGTACTACACACTGAGTAGCCAATCACTATATACTGAGTAGGCAAGTAGTACACACTGAGTAGCCAAGTAGTACACACTGAGAGCCTAGCCCAAATGGAGAATTTTATCTCCCTGTTCTAAGTGGTCACTCTGGTCCAAGTTCAAGGCTCTGTCTGGATTTGAAGGTACCAGGGAGGAGTGTGGTCCAGGCTGCTCTCCTGGATGGAAGTATGCTTAGGCATCCCTTAGTTTAGGCATTCATCTTACCTAGCCATTATCTTAGATGTCTCCTCCTCATTTTCCTCAATGTCAGTCTGGTTCTTCTGAGCCATGTTGCTTGTTCCCATAAAGTTCCTATTTCCAAATAAGATCAGATTTTGAGATAGCGGTGTGGGACTCCATATGTTGCTGTTATTGTTGCTGAGACAAACATTAGGTCATAATAAGTACCCTAAGCATTTATATTTTTACTTCTTAGAAGAGAATCTGAAGAGTTGACCATGTGTGGAAAAGCCACAGATCTTTCTACTTCTTATCACAACACTTGAATGACATACTGCAATTTAAATTTCTGTCCCATGTTGTTACCGGAGATTGATATTGAACATATGCTCAAGATTTTTTTGATGAAATAATTGTGATCGTGTGAGGTGGCCATTCTTCAACATTCTTTATTAATGTTATTCATCCTGGCACCATGTGTGAGTGAAATCCTGATTTATTCACTAAAGCCCAGGAGAGCTTTCTCTAGCACCCTGGTTACTGCTGATCTACTCACCAAGGTACACTGCTGAGCACAAGGAATCTGGAGTAAATGAACACACACAGGACATTTTTTATTTTAATAATTATCATTTCTTTTTTATGTATTTTATATGCATTATAGATTATTTTCATACATTTATACAAAAGCACCCCACACTTACAATTCTTTAGTATATCTATGGGCACTTTCTCAGGACAAACTTTTATTTAATTCTTGAACACTTGAGGTGTGTTTTTGTCACTGTTGTTCTTTATTATTTTGTTTTTTGTTTTTTAATTTCTCTATATGATTTTGATTTTTTTTTCTGGTCAGGAGCTGTTCATTTCCCTATCCCAGTGAACTGGTAATTCAAATTGGAAAATATGACTCACTCCCAATTACAGATGACTTAATAATAACACATACATTCCTAGAAACAAGGCAATCACCTTCCAACAAGCCATATTTTCAGAGACTAACATTTCTTTTTTTCTTTGTGCCAAATAACCTCTTAAAATAATTCTCACAATGCAAGAAGGTGGTGTTTCTTCATATCTGATTTTAGGAATGATCATACCATAGAGACTTTTTCCCCCCAACTTTCTGGGATTCCCAAGAACCTCAGAAATATGTATGTGTGTGTGTGTGTGTGTGTGTGTGTGTATGCATGTAATTTATATATCCCAAATATATAAATAAAAGTAGAATCCTCCATGTAACTGAATGTAAAACAACTGAGTTTGTGATCAGATTTTTATACATTCAGAACAGAGCAGGCCAGTTAGACAAGTGCCCTGCCAGCATCTGGATGACACAGCACCCAAGGCTGGTAAAGTGGTTGAAGACGGACTATCTATGAAGCTTTCTAGGACTGAACTATCATTGCTGTGGAGGTGCTATCTACCAAAAGTATATATACTCACATGTATGCATCCAAGGTATGGAATTACACACTGAGAAGCTAGATGTTTTAATTTCCTGGAGTATCTTCTCTGAGACTCACAGACCTGGTAACTCTGGCTTGATGATCCACAGGAAATGGAAAGAATAATTTTTTGGTTGGATATGAAATGACCCTGTGGACAGAGCCTGAGCCTAAACGGAAGACTGAAGATCAAATCCTCACTCCTTGATTATAAAGGCCTTCCCCCCCCCCCCCCCCGAGCACAGTACCTTGCCATCTGTCTTTTTAATCTCTGCAAGGAAAACCCCAGCCTGATTCCAAACCTTCTCTCTCCATAATGGGAAATCTCTCTGTGTTTGATGAACCTAAGTGAAAAATGCAGTCTCATATCCATGTATTTATTAAATCTCTGGCTGCATAAAGGCCCCACTCCAAACTAATGTTCAAAATAAATTGCTTCCATGATTGTATTGTTAGAATGCACATGTATGATTTCTTCTCTCTGCATTCTAAGATGACAATGTATCCCGGAGAGCGTTAATGATATAAATTCAAACTACTGTGGCAATCAGCAACAGACAGATCAGAAAATTGTGGCCATTGGCCTGAAGCCTTTTTTCCTCTTTGTGCTAGAAGAACCGAGAGGCTTCCTCCGGGAGATCTGGCTTATCTTTTTCTCTTCCTCAACAGAGATTCTGGGGAGAAAAAAAAAATTAAAACACTGCCCTCCCCCACCCCATTACCCCTCTTCCCACAAAGCATGATATTCCTCTGCTTTCAGGGTTTGCGTTAGCGCTCCTTTAAGATTGTAAATCTTCTACCCCAGCTAACAAATGCTTCTCAGTTACTTTCAATCTTTGACACTCTACATTCTTATTAATATTCAGGGGCATGGCATCTGTGATCTGTCCTTTTCAGTTCTGGTGCTCACCACAAGGAGCAAAACATTTCCATCTAGGAAATGGACTGGAAACATCTTTAGTTTATGGGTGTGCATTTTTGTCAGTATCGAGGGGGTCATAAATAATCTTATGTGGTCAGTATTTTTTATTTAACAAATGTAAAGTGTTCTGCTTAGCTATTACATGCCATTCCTCTGCTATTCCTAGAAATGAGAAATAGCTACTCTTCCCTTTTATATGCGAGCAAAACACAGTTTTGCTCAGTCAATGGGCAGTTAAGTGAAACTTGGACCCAGGTAGTGATGCCAAAACATGGAGCTTGACTACGTTGCCACGCCTTGGAGGCAATAGAAGGAGTAGTTAGTATTGCTGTCTTGGACCAAAAACTAGCCCTGCTGTTGTTATCTCCAGAGACCACTAGCAGGTTTCTATACCTCACTGTGGTGTTATTATATTCTTATAAAGTAAAATAAAAGGAACCTGCTACACAGGGCTGAAAGAAGAGTTCAGTGAGATCATGCAAATAATATGTTTAAAACAGAATCTGTAGCATACACCTCGTACATGTTTAGCTATGGTACCATAAATGCTATATATGTTTACCTATGGTCCATTGCTAAGTCCTTAGACTTAGCTTGTCCTGAGGTTTCCTCCTATTGTAATGAAGAATTGCTGGACTATGTCAAGGGATCTATTTGATGGGGGAACCCAGTAGGTTGACTCCATAAGGTCATTTGCTTTTCAAGGTCTCACATAAAAAGTTGCAGCAATGTTCTTGCTTAGGGTGAACTTTATCAAAGCTTATTTTCAGATATGTTAACTCTAATCACTTGTCTAAGCATCAGAGGAGCAGCAGGGATTGGGTGGCAGAGATGTTGTCTAAGAACAAGGAAACCTGGCTGCCTGGATATATTCACTCCAACAGGTCTGCCTGACTTGCTACTCAGAGTTCTCATGGGCATATGGAAAGATCCGGGGGTTGTCTTAAGTTCTTCTGATTCCTGGAGTGTAGGAAGTTACCTCTACATCTTTTCTGTTTTCCTTGGTCACTATTTACTTTAAACAAGAGTTACAAACCGGGACTATGGAAGGGGCACAGTACAGGTGGGAGTGTGGAAGCCAAAGGATGAGAATTCAGATGGACGTTGGAAAATGACAGGTATGTCAAGGCTAAGACAGAAGAGGAGGAGAAAGACCAAGAGAAAGAAAAACCAGAGAAGGAAGAGCTGATTCAGGTAAAATCTGTGATCCAAACAAGAGAACAGTAGGTAGTGGATCAGACAGTGGGCTCTGGCATCTTACTTGAATTCACATTTGCCTCATTGAACTAAGATGATATGATACTGGCACATTTTATCATAATTTTAAAAGTGCATATAAGACAAGAAATGAAAAATTGTGTATTCCAATCTGCCTTAGATTGAATGCTCCTAATATATGTGTCATAGGGGGTTTCAAGAAGATGGATTGAAAGCTGTGAGTAAAGGTGGTGGAAATCTATATTTCATAGAATTATTGAAAAGGCTAGAAATAGTGATACATACCGGTAACTCTGGCTACTCGGAGACTGAAGCAGGGAGATCTTAAATTTGAATCCAGTCTGGAAAGTTTGTCACCATGTCTCAAAAATAAGCAAATAAACATTCACAAAAAATAAATGATCTCTAAAAGTTATTATAGCATAAAGACAGTTTTCAGAGGAGTAAAAAGGTGATGCTTTTAGCAATGGACATTTAAAAAACTTTTAAAGTTTCAATACTAAAATTTTAACGCAGTGAAAAAATTTTGAATTATCTTTTTAAGGTTTAAAAGTTTAGCTCTCATATTTTACCTAACTTCTGATTAAATGTTTTTTAATGTAAACATGAAGCTACAAAAATAACTAAACTAATATTGCAAAGCAATACTTCTGTAATTTTGAGATGAAAAGTCCTTTCTAAATCTGATTTCAAGGACAGAAATCATGCAAAACATAGACAGTTACAGCCACATGAAAGAAAAATAAAACATAAATATATGAAAGAATAAAAATATTTTGTGGCAAACACTACATTTAGAAAACAAGAGAAAATGTGAGAATTATATTTGTAGTGTGCTTATCAAATAGATTCCTTATGATCCAGCAATGCTACTTGTGAGAAAAACTCCAAAAAAAAATCTAAGTGAATATTTCCAACAGATCTCTACAAATCCATATTTATCTTAGTACTAACTACAATAACCAAGTTATGGAATCAGCCTCAGTACCCATCATAAGAAGAACGGATAAACTGTGATATCTATGTATCTATCACTGATATATATATGTGTGTGCATGTATGAATATATGTGCCTATTATCTATCTATGTATCTATATCTATTATTTATCTATCATCACTCTGTCTTTCATCTATCTTTATCATCTATCTATCATCTATCTATCCATCCATCTATCATCTTTCATCTGTCTATATATTTATCTAAGTGGATTTTGGGAATCTAAACTCAGTCTTCATTTTTTGTATGTGTATGTGACAAGAACTTTGCCCACTGAACTAGTTGTGTAGTCCAGATGAATCATATTAATTCATATGCAAAAATGTCCACAAAGAAAACACAGCAGAGGAACTTTGTATAGATAGTAAGTACCTTACAACTATCAGCATCTGTGTTGCTACTACTGACATATACCCTAGCCTTGGGGAGCAGTTTCTTTAGCAGGCACTGCTAGATTTTTTTTTTTCTAAGAATGATGGAGTTCAGTACATGACAGGTCAATGGGAAGGCTAAGTACAGACAACTGGAGCTTGGTCCCAGTAGATAATTTGACTAAGCATCAGAGCTATTCCATGCACAGATGGAAGAAGATAGGATGCCAACCCACCAAATTTCCATGTATCTTTGGCTGAGTGCTTTTCTGGGGACCGATACCTTCTGGGCAGCTTCAAATACCTTGAAGGGGAAAAGCAGACAAATAAACAAACATACAAACAAACATACATCTCACAGGCATAGCTATAGGTGCTACAGCAGGCTGATTTTCGGTGATGAATGGTGAAGAGGTACTGGGTACCAGGAGGACACTGATTGTAGGAGTTAAATGAGAGCCGAGGAAGTAAAGACTCAGTCCCAGGTGCATGTGGTTTGAGTTAGTCTTAAACCAGCAGGAAAGCAGTGCAGGTTGTGTAAGAAGACTACGATTCAGTTGGGGCAGTGCAGGCATGGAGGATGCCTCTCTTTACGCCTGTCTACTTAGTTGGCATATCCTTCAAACTGAGACACTGACCACATGGTAGAGTCTTAGAGTTTCAGGCTTCAACTCTGGAAAGAAGGAATGGTGGGATTAGTCTTTAGGAATCATTCTCTTACACCGCTTTTGATTCTTGGGCATTCATTTCCTTCTCTGTCGTACTTGTTTCCGAAGCCTCAGACCATAGCCTTTCTGGTTTAGATCAACGTCATAGGTTTTTTTGTTTGTTTGTTTGGTTTTTGTTTTTGTTTTTTTTCTTTTATTGTCCATTTGGTCTCTAAGATTGATTTACGAAGCCTAAGGAAAAAATAAGTGATATGACTCATAGAAATGAAATTTTAAATTAGCCAGACTATCATAGTAAAGAGACGCTGTGAAAATAATATTTAAAGTAAAAAGGTGGAGTCAGCATACAAAATCCCTTAAACATTTTGGTTTATTTTAATTGAACTAGAATTATATTATTTCTGCCTCATTGTATCCTCCTTCCAACTCTTTCCCAATGCCCTGCTCATACCCCTTCAGTGTGAAGTTGTAAGCCTTCTTTTCTTTGATTAGTATTGTTTTACACACACACACACACACACACACACACACACACACATTCTGGTGAGTCTGTTTTTCAAATAAAGGGGCTCATCACCCGGACCAGCCAATAATTCTCATCTCCCAGCAGTTAGCTTATCCTTCTTGGTCTAGGAGTGGGGCTCCACAAATGTTTCCTGCTTTTGTGCTTACATGTCTGATATAATGACATATTTGAACTAAATATCTACGCTCATGGGAACTGAGCTACATTTCAGGGTCTTAATTTTCACACCAAAAAAAAAAAATGATCAGTTAGAAGGAGGGAGACAAGTCTTTAAAGGGATGAAACAAAACAAAATTCCCATAGACACAGAACAAAGCAAATGAAGAGAAGTACTGTTGAAATATAGGGTTTCTAGGACCCTGGAGAGGGTATGGAGGGATATAGGAAGCCAGTTAGAATTTCAGCAGCCCCTCAATCCATAGTTAAGCAGAGTGACATTGTTCTATTATCCCACAGTTCCATTATTTGTGATGATACTATCTATATCCTCAAAGCAAACACGGGCATGTTGCCAGCGGAAAATTTAATAAAATGCCTTTTTAGATGGGAATCAGTGTAAGCCAAGGAGACAGATTTCTAATGACTTGGTTTGATGTAAGGGTAAACTTAGGTTATTCAAAGAAATGGATAGAATATACATTCTGTGCACTAGTGTTGTCCACAGTCAATCTTTTGATGTAACACTTAGAAAGATTTCAAGGTAAAATTTTCTGGAAAAACCATGCAGTGATATTTGATGAACACCTGTGGGTGCATGCGTGCGTGGTGCATATGTGTGTGTGTGTGTGTGTATGTATGTGTGTGTGTGCACATGTGTGTGTGTGTGTGCATGTGTGTCTAGGCAGTTAAGAATGGGTTCATATTTTCTATCAGTCAACCAAACTGCACTGACATTCTGAGATCCTTTTAACAGGATGTAAGATGTCTAAGTCTAAGATGATAGGATGGAGAGATGGCTCAGCAGTCAAGAGCTCCAAAAAGAATTCTTCCAGAGGGCCCAGGATGGTTCTCAACACCCACATGCAGGTTCACAATTCTCTGCACCTCCAGTTCCAGAGGATCTGATACAATTTTTTGGCTTCCACAAGCACCAGATATTCACTTGGTGCACAGAAATATATTTAGGCAAAATATCCATACACATAATTTTTTAAAAAAAGCCAAGGGAGGGAGGCAGAATGTATCTATAGTCTAGGACAGAGGCAGGTCAAGATGGAACTTTTTAAAAACATGGTGTATAATATAAAAGGGTGGGGCTGACAGAAATTATCCAGAGAAAACATGGGTAAGGAGAAAGTACAGGAACAAAGCCAAAGGCTTTCTACAAACCAGAGCCTGAGTTCAGTTCACAGCACCTAAGTTGGACAACTTACAATACCTGTAACTCCAGCTCCAGGGAACCCAACACTCTTTTCTGGCTTCCTGGGGCACTTTGAAACATGTGGTATATGTGTACACACACACATATGCACACACACAAATTAAATGCACACATACATATATATGTATACATATATATACATACATATATATATACATACATACACATATCAGAGACAAGAAATTGTGGTGCATACCTTTAATTTCACACTTGGGAAGCAGAGGCTGGTGGATTCTGTGAGTTTGTGACAAGCTTGATCTTTAGAGTGAGTTCTAGGCCAGCTAGGATTATATAGTGAGATCTTGCCTCGAAATAAAAAAAAAAATATTAGCTTAGTAGATCACTTTGATTGTGTTAATCCAGAAAGTTTTCCATATAGTCCATTGGAATAACATTTTTAAAATGTCTGGGACCTGTAGAGAAGCCTCAGAAATTCAGAGCACATATTGCTCTTGCAGAGGACTGGAATTCAATTCCCAGTACCGATATCAGATGGCTCACAACTGCCTATAACAGTTGCCCTGGGGACATCCTATGCTTTTGGCCTCCACACATCATTAAAAGTAATAAAAACAAACCTTTCAATAATCTCCATATTTATAATGTAGATTTACCTGTAATTCATCTTACTGACCACAGAGCCCTTAGTATTGCTATTATTTGAGAAATAACTACTTGATGTTTTGTCCAAAAGAAAAAGCATTTGTAATATAAATGTGTATAGTAAGAAATTTTTGATATCTTTTTAAAACCATGATTTGACTTCCCAGACTGGTATTTTCACGGAATGTGTGAGCTAGTAGCCTCATTATTGATAAATATTTTAAAACACGTGGTATTTACTCAGAAGGTCTCAGTGGCTCAATGTGCCTCCTGTAGAAATGGCATGTAATAAAAAAAAAACTCTCCAGAATGAAATTTCAGAGGAAAAAAAAAAGGATACTGCACTTAAACAAAAATTCAATAAAAGAAATGTTAGAAAGTCCCCAAAGTATCCAACAGAGTTAGGGATTAATTGGTTGGCACGGTTCCTTTTCTAATTCCAAGCTGCCTTTTTTGTTAGTCAAATAAACAAAGCATCTAGAAAGAGCCCACATCAGCCAACAATGACAGCCCATTAGGGTCATAACTGATGATAATGATAATCTCCCAAGGCCTCAATGAGGCCTACACACAAGCAGCCTTGGGCTACCAAGGATTGCATTAAGGAAAAAGGAAACAACAACAACAACAACAACAACAACAACAACAACAACAACAGCAGAAAGGCTTTGATTTCTCTTCTGAGGAAGAAGAAAAACCTAAGTTACACAGGCAGAATGAGAAGGGCTTGTTTTCTGTCTGGACATCCATGTAGTTGTCCCTGAGGTTTTGTGACTGGAGCAGGGCAGAGACACATTCCACTTGTAAATAGTCCCGTACAGGAAAGGGCAGAAGCAGTTCTTAAGTCCCAAAGTCAAAGTCTTTACAAGGCTGATAGATTAGGGAATACCATTTACTGCTTCCTCACAGTTTTGCAACTTAGTACTCAGTTCAGGGCTCAAGGAAAAATGTTTTCATTAGAGATCATTTTATTTACATGATGTAAATCATATCTCCTCTATCTTTCACTGGATTCTCACAGAGTTCCAAGAGAGACAGGGCTTTGCTTTGCATGCATACTGTCTGTGGAAAGCATAAAGTGAATGTTAAATACCATTTGGTGATCAACCAACTACAATCACCCTCAAAAGAACTGTCAATAAATTAAAATGTAAAGTTTGAGTCTAATATTTTGGCAATGTCTTTCATTTATCACCATTCTTTCTACACTCTGATTTTTCACAGAAATTCCAAAGACTCACATTCAGAGTTCTCCTAATCCAGTGGAAAGCCATCTCTCAGAGGAACAGTGTCTGTCTGATAATCCACTTTCAGCCAACCTAGAAAATGTCTATCTTCATAGGTAACGACGCATCCATGAATGTTGCCATGAAAATTCAGCCCAGACTTCTGCTACACAGAAATAAGTATTCTCCATCCAAGTACTACTAACACAGTCCTGAGTGCCTTGGAATGTTGAACTGCTGCACATTTAGATGTGGACTCATGAACCCTCTCCCTGCATTCAATTTAAATGTAACTATTTAATAAAGCTGATTTACTTTATTATTACTATTGGTGTCTGTGTGTGTTCCAAGGCAGACAACTTTTTGAGAGTCAGTACTTTCCTTCTGTCATGGGTTCTGGAGATCAAAGTCAGTGTATCAGATTTCTTCAACAAGAACGTTTATCTTTTATCTCCTAAGTCTTCTCACCAGTCCATTGGCATTGTCTTAGTCAGGGTTTCTATTCCTGCACGAGCATCAGGACCAAGAAGCAAGTTGGGGAGGAAAGGGTTTATTCAGCTTACACTTCCACACTGCTGTTCATCACCAAAGGAAGTCGGGACTGGAACTCAAGCAGGTCAGGAAGCAGGAGCTGATACAGGGGCCATGGAGGGATGTTACTTATTGGCTTGGTTTCCCTGGCTTGCTCAGCTTGCTTTTTTATAGAACCCAGGACTGCCAGCCCAGGGATGGCACCACCCACAATGGGCATTCACCCATTGATCACTAATAGAGAAAATGCCCCACAGCTGGATCTCATGGAGGCATTTCCTCAAGGGAGGCTCCTTTCTTTGTGATAACTCCAGCCCATGTCAAGTTGACACACAAAACCAGCCAGTACAGGCATCAAATGAATTTACACTGATGTAAAGCAGTATATCTATCCTTCCTATTTTAAAAGGATAGGCTAAAAGTTAATCAATAATAGATAATATTTTTGGATTTTTCTATCTTCAAGAGATTGTTAAAAATGGTCCAGTTTTTTAATTTGATAGATAATAAAATTGTACCTGTATTAGTCGGTTTATCTATGTGTGGGATTTATTTCAGGCTATGGTTCAACTCTTCCCAAAATGACACTCTCCTGATAGTCCAAGAATCCAATAGTCATTTAGTTTTTGAGGCTGTATGTTCCAGGTGGTCTTCAAGTATACACCAGAATATCCAAGAAGAAGGCTTTCATGACAGTGAATAAATCAACTTGTTATCAAGAATGAGGGCAATCAGGGAAAAAGCCAGCACGTCCTTCTGCATGTCCATTATAAAGGCTGCTGACAGAAAGGTGGTCCAGACCTCCTGTCTCAGATGATCCAAATGACTGGAAAACAAGTCCTCACACTTATATTTAGTAGCTTCTGTTTGAGTTAATTCCAGATATAGTAAAACTGACAACCAAGAATACCTGTCACAATATCAAAGGGACTTCGTATCGAATCCAAGACCGTGCAGCTTTCTAGACACTGAGTTTAATAACCATGTCATTCATAATAAATAAATGTAGGCAGTTAAGGGTTGAAGAAGAATCCATCTTTTGGAAGACACTATTGATTGTAGTGGGATTTTCTTATTTCAGATATTTTTAAAATGGTATTGACGTAGGGTTTAGATTAAGAACTAGTTTCTGTTGATTCTTGGAAAAATCTCCCAGAAGCCTTTTGTAACACAGTTATATTTCTCTGGGCATAAGAAAGACTCCGATGATCTTTTTCTCTAGCATATACTATTTGAATGGGTAAAGTTTGTACAGCAGTGTAATAATCTGTATGAAGCTGCGTGACAACGCCATCATGGCCACATATCCAGAGTCACAATGCAGCATGGGAAATAAAAAGGAGAGGCTATTATCTAACATGCAATCAACACAGAGTAGATTTAAGCTCTCCCCTGCAGAACGTATCACGGGGAGTTGGGAAAAGGAAGAAGTAGCATTTAATTGGGAGAAATTAGAGACTAATTTCTTAGAAGATTGGTCAGCATTGAATGAAGGTCAGGAACTGACAGACGTGGGTGGAGAAGGAAGGAAGCAGAGAGTAGACACAGAGACAAAGAAGATGCATTGTTTCCAAATGAGGATAGGCAAACTTAGTGATAGGATAGATGCAATAGAGATAAAGAGATAGGCCTGAGACTAGATTGTAGAGGTTCCAACCACAAGAAGACAAAGCAAATTTGAGGCGTTATTTTCCATCCAATTACACTCACAATATCCCAAGAAGCAAAACCTTCTCCTTCTAAGGATCCCAAGAACTCCACAAACCCAGAGAGTTATCATTTGCTCCTCTGTTCCCATAGGAGTCACTTTTCAACAGTGTAGGGTAGGAGGCTGTAGTCTCAAGCAGGGTTACTTCACAGCAGCACAAAAGCAGCTTAGCTGACCAGTGTTTATTAGGAGGCATCGGGATCCCCACACTGTCAACTTGCAGCCCCAAATCAGAGGTTTGGGGCAGGAGAGAAGATGGTTAGGTTGAGTTCCAGAGTTTGTGTATTCCTATGCCATCAGTTCATTCATTATTCATCAAACAAAATTTAGCAAGCACTTTCCATGAGCCAAGCAATGTGCTAAAAAATGGCAGGCAAGGATTAAAAAAAAAGAAAAAAGAAAAACTAAAAAACCAAGGTATGGTTCTCATCATTGTACAAATTGAGAGTCTACAAAAGAAGGCAGTTTGAAAAGTCGTAAATATCAACCCTCAAATGTCTCAGGGTCACATGCTGCATTCAGTGGCATGCATAGCTTTGGCAGCCGTGGTTGAGTTTCTAGAGCAATCTTTGGAGGAAGAGGAAGAACTCACAAGAGAGAAACATTGGGAAAATAGTTCTGGTAAGAAAAACAAGGATAGAGACAAATGCAGGCACGTAATCACTGGTCTCTGACAACTCAAGGAACATTAACCAGCCCAGTGGGAAGGTCAAGTTCAGGAGAAAGTGGAGCAGAGATGAACGGGGGCTGTTAGCAATGAGTGCACAGGGAGTGAGGAGCTAGGCTAGGAAGCTCCATATTAACAAATCTGGCCCAAACACATTTTTTTTTGCTCTTTGTTTTGTTTTTGGGAATAATTCCAGGACATCAGGTTCAAAATTGGACACATATATAATCTTAAGGACACATTACGTTTAACCTTGTAGTCCCATTCAAGAGATGAAGCCACGAGTAAGAACCACAAATAGCACAAAAACTTAATCCAGTGCTCAATACTAGTGTTGATTTTAGAGGAAAATAATAATCTTTGGATATGTTGGGTCAGGAGAAAACAAATCCTTAACATTGGTTTTAGCTGTTTCCCTTTACTTTGTGCAGCATGCATTTTGGAACATTCAAGATGATGCATAGGGTGGCTGGAGAGACAGCCCACTGGTGAAGAACACTGCTGCTTTTCCGAAGGACTCCAGTTCATTTCCAATCACCCACCTCAGGGTATTCACAACTGACTGTAACTCCAGTCCCTGTCTTCCTACCTCCATTGGCACTCTCTGCACAGCTCCACATCTTTGTGTACACACACACACACACACACATACACACACACACACACACACAATTAAAAATAATGTTTTGCTGGTCAAGTGCTGTATCCAAAACGCTGGTGCAATTTTTGAGAGCAAGGAAGGCAAGCTGTGTGGTTAGGCGCTTCACCCAAATGTGCTCTCTAGCCAAACCAATTTTGCTATTAAGACAGAGATGTCACTGTTACTTAATCAATGTCAATGCCTTAGACAGGAACCAGGCTTGTAGTCATCTTGGTCTAAGCAAGGCAAATATGCATTTTCTAAGCAAACCAGCACAGCAACTGGTTTGACCACAGACTTGTACTGGGTTGAGCACACTAATGTGATGGCTGTCTTAGTGCTTAGAGCATCCTTATATTTGAGCAACTAATAGAAACTTCTGTGTAAAACCAATATGCATGTATTGCCCAGAGAGCCTCTACTCAGCCATAATTTATTACAGTTAAAATGAATATAATTAGTAGTAAATAATGCCTTCAAAATTTTATAACTCAGACTTCAGAAAAGCCTATTTAGACTTCTCAATAAATCTAAATTAGGAAGATTTGAGCTTATTTCCTGTGGCTTCCTCTTTTTGCCCTTTCCTTGTGCATTAAGCAAAATACTATTGTTGCAAAGACAAAACCGAATTAATAGTAAAATGTCTCCCAATTAAAGCCTGGTTGACCAGATGAATCTAATAATACCCTGACACAATTTAGGTTTAGGGAATGAACCCATTGGTTCCCTGACCATGTGGGAGTCCTGGGATAGGTCAGAAACTAAATCTTATTACTCTTGTCATTCTTATTAGGGACAATTTCATTTAGCTGTAATGGTAGCACATGACATAAAGCAAGTATATGCATGTGGCAACGAGACCAGCCTAACCAGGCTTAAGAAAACGCATGGGGATGCTCTCAAAAATTCCTTGGGTAACAGGCCTTGAAATTCTGATCTCAAGTGCTCATTTTTATTTTGCTTTCACTTCATTATTTTATTTAATTTGTGTGCATGGCCACAGGCTTGGAGTTTCATGCTTTCGTGTGTGTGTGTGTGTGTGTGTGTGTGTGTGTGTGTGTGTGTGCATAGTTCAGATGTCAATCACCAATGCCACTCCTTAAGGGGTAATTTCTCTTGCTTTTTGGAGACAGGTTCTCTCACGTTTTCCTGGAATTCATTGATTTGGCTTGACTTTTGGCCAGTGAGTTCCAGAGCTCCTCCTGTCTCTGACAAGTGAGTGTCACCATGTCTGGCATCTTACTTGGGCACTGGGAATCAAAGTTGAGTTCTCAAGCTTGCACAGCAAGCATTTTACTGACTGGACTATCTCCTCGTCCTTTCAGGTGCTTTTCTAAAAGAAGCAGTGTTTTTACTTTAAACACAAACTCTGTTCTCTTATGTAGCCTAAACAAGGGTATCGTGACTGAATACTACTAAGACATCAGGATCTCTCCTTCTTGTCCTTTGGACTCCTAAGGAAGATCATCACTATTATTTACTCTACACCCACCCAAGACCTCCCTCGGTTTCTTGTCTGAAGGCCTAAACATCTAAGCGGAGAAAATAAAACCAGAGAGTTCCCTAAAATGCCACCATACAGAAGCTTCAGGAAATTGATTGCAGAGAGAGCTCCGTGGTGCTTGCATCGACTTTTCTTACAAGAATGAATGATTGTTTTAGGGTTCCAGTAGAGTAAGTGGATTCCTTTGTTGAGTAGGATTTTAGTACATAGACTAGGGGGTTGTGACATCTGATTCTTTTATGAAGTCAGTCATGTAATAATGCAATAGTCCTAACATTTAAGCCTCAGATGTCTTTCCATGCCCAAGTGGCTAAGAACTCAAAAACAAGTAATTATCAGTAGCATATGTATGCAATAAGAGAAGCAGAAGTTGAAAAAAGTTATATTTATGACATTGGCAAAGAGGATGCATTAATTGGCTGCAGAGAGGAGCCAACATAATATTTACTCTACATTTTCAAAAGGGATATGAAGAAGATTCCAGAAACTTAAAGGCACTTGGCCTTATTTTGGGAAGCAAAGCTTGGGGGAACGCTAATCAGAAGATGAGTTCTGTCTAAAGCCCTTGGGTTTTATTTTAGAGAGTGGATCATTTTGATTATTAGAGGATCTAATGACTGGGGCACAAATAACAGCATTGGATATGTCAAGAGAGCTGTATTTTTCAAGTGGTGGAATGTGACAGGAGACTTGAGTTTGCAACTTTCTGTAAAGTTGTTTAAACATGATCCTGTTTTGCCCCATATAAGCTTTTGATCTGTTGGGTTTAGTTATAGAATTATTTCCCTTTCCTCCCTATTTCTGTGTATTAAACTATATTTTAAGACTCAGTAGCTTTTATGAAATCCTAGGTTTGTTTCTCAACCCTTAATTCCTCTGCCCCTTGCTCTCTCTTTCTATTTCCTATCTCATTCTCTTCTCCTTCTTAATCCCTCATTCTTTCCCTCTTGGTTTTGTACTATATTTGGATATTGAACTTACTTAGTCTTTTCTTCTTGTCTTCCCCTCTTAACACAAAAGTACTGAGCTGAGCAGGAGTTTTACAAATGCATCTATAGGTTGCTATGGGAAAAATAACTTGTCAAAGACCTGGCTGGCTTTCAATTAGATTAAGTCTGGGCATCACCTTTAATGAATCCTAAACAAGGTGACTGTCAGTTTCCAGTGATCACAATCTGAAGCTGTCCATTTGATTCCCCTGAAAACCCTGCTGAAATCTGTGAGCTTCTTCTACTGAAGTGCTGTGTAGATTGCAGGGAAAGATCCCTGAGGTGAAGGAATATATATATATACACACACACACACACACACACACACATACATACATTCATACATACATGAAGACTTGTTTATTTTTATTTCATGTGTATGAGTATTTTACTTGCATGTTCTTAAATGCACCTCGTATGTGCCTGGTACATTTGCAAAAGCAACAAATGCTCATGGCTGCTGACCCTACTATTGCATTTTAATATGATATTGTACTGATTCTTTGAGAATTTCTTACATGCATACAATGTATGTTGATCACGTTCACCCTCCCACTCCTAGTTCCCCATACATCCATCCCTGATCTCCTTACAATACTGTGTTCTTTATCTCCCTCTCTTTAATAACCCAGAGTGTCGATTTGTGTTACCCATATCTTTATGGGTATGGGGCCATCCATTGGAGCATGGTTGAAAGTAGTAGTAGGTTCAACCCTGGGGCCTATGAGCTCCCAACCATGAAGTTTTGACCATATTTATAGTATTAGGTATATGTTTCCTCAGGTGGAACAGGCCTTGAATATAACCATAAAGCCATCATCATCTATTAAATGCTCCTCAGCTAGTGCTGGGGCCTAGTGAGCCCCTCTATCAACCATGATGGGGTAGTAGCTGACTTGTATAGGTCTTGCATAGGCTTTCAGAGGTCCAGGAGTTCCAGTTATCTCTCACCTCTGCTTCTTACAATCTTTCTGCACTTTGGAGAAAGATATGATATCAATGTCTCACTTCTATCCAGGCACTTGCCAGACACAAATTCTCTGTACTTGAACCAACTGTGAGTTTCTGTGTTAATTGCTGTCCATTGCACAGAGAAAGTTCTTTGATGGGGACTGATAGTTGCACTTATCTATTGAAATAGATAAACAAATTTAGCAGGAAGTTTGATAGTATGTTCAATTAGCAAGATAATTGTAGCAGGTTCAATACTGGGTCCTATAAGCTCCTAACCATGAGTCCTTGGGTGTATCTATAGTACCAGGTGTGTGTTTCCTTCTCTGGAACAGACCTTAAGTATAACCAGAAAGTGGTTGGTTACTCCCACAGCATCTCAAATGCACATGTGCCACAGTTGCATCTGTGGGTATATGGTGCCATGCTAGTAGTTAAGAATTCTCAAGTCTCTTTCGAAATAATGGACATCCTATTAGGGTATGGTACACAATATTGAGAAATCCTACTACTTTCTAGGTACCACACTAAAAATATATTAATAGAAATGTTGTTCTGATGTGCAAAGGCTAGGGGAGAAGACCACAGGTGCCAAAATCTAATGTTTTCCGGGTAGCCTGTGTTTGTAGTAGGTCAAATATCAGTGGTGCTGAAATAAGACAAATGCCCAGACAGTTCTGAGATGATTTTTTTGTTTGTTGCATGTAGCCAGGAGTCAAGGTTGGTTTAAAGGAATCTTCAGATTACCTCGACTTTCTTAAATTTACCCTAATTCTTATAGGAAGAAACCTAAAGATCTAATTGTGCCTCTGAGAGAAATGGTTTGGCATCTCCGTCTCTGGGGGATTATGCAGCACATACCAAGGCTTTATGAACAGGTAGCTCCCAGCCCAGGTCACGAAGCTTGGGGACTACAGAAGAAAGTCATCATGTCATAATCACAAGGTTAACTGTCAGCTTTCCTCACTGATTCTCCCAATCTATTGGTCCCATGTGTCTTATTTTCCTTTGGCACATTTGCTGGGAGTTGGTCAACTTGTCTCCCCTCCTATCACCTTCCTCATGTCATATGCTTTCCTGAATATAAACCTCACTTAAATCAGGCTAGCCGCAGTGGTCAGAATGTGCCTATGCCTATTAATAGGTGCGTGATAGGTTCTGAGTTGTCTCTGCTCCCTTGATATAGCCCTGGGTGTGGTCTTTTTGATTCTTAGTGCCCACTAGAGCTAAGGGTTCAGGTGCCCACCCCCTACCCCACCCGTGCCCAGTTTTGCAATGCTAAGCATCATGTTTCCTGATTTTCAGCCCACTCTCTGAATCAGTGTCATTATTTTCACCAGAGTGGGGGGGAAAGAAATACAATCCACAATTACAGTGGGAAACAGCTTGCTCAGAAGGAATGAGTGTTTTCTTGGTGCTTCGGGTTGTTAAAGGAGGTGGAATATCCGAGAGGCTAGAGGTCTGCTGTCTCAGTTGGCTGAAGCCCAGTGTTAGAAAGGCCAGTTTCACAGGGTCTCATCCCAGATGGACTGATTAGTAAGATTTGCTTCATTTTTTTCAAGTATTCTCTTAGCTTTGTCTTCTCAATTCTAATATATGAAAATAGTGTTGTGAACTTCATGGGGGCTGTTGAGGATTTAATGAATTCATACTTTTATAATTTTTGAAACCAACACGCAGCAAGCTCCCTGTAAATGATGGCTCTGGGTTTTGTCCTAGTTAGCATTAACTGTCAACTGGACATAGTCTAGAGTCACCTGATTAAAGAATAACTGTCTTTATCAGGTTAGTCTGTGGAAATGTCTATGAGGGATTCCCTTGATTGCTGATTGATATGCGGATGCCTAGCCCACTATGGGCAGTACCATTCTCTAGGCACGTTTAAGGGAGTCAGCTAAGCATAAGCCTGAGTAAGCAAGCCAGCAAGCAGTGTTAGTTGTCAACCTGACAAAAATCTGCGATGATCTTGGAGCGGGGCCTTTGGACACATCTCTGGGGGATTATCTTGATGATGTTGCTTGGTGTGAAAAGACCCATCTTTATGTGGGCAGAATCTGAGCTTTACAAATGGAGAAAGCAAACTGAGCACATTCATGCTCGTATTAGACCCCATAACTCCATAGGAGTAGCCTTGATTACCAAAATCTGTTAATTATTGACATATAATTTGCATGCAATGAAATTCATGTGTTTTAAGTGTACAGTGAAATGAATTCTGATAAACGCACCTGTGAGGTTGCCTTCTCTACTGTAGTTCATAGTTTCCATCACTCGGAAGTTGTCCTTGGGCCTTTGCATGTCACTTCCCACTCTGCTTTCAGACCCTGGAGAATGCCATTCTTCTTTCTGTCACTAGCATTTTGCCTTCTCTGAAGTTTCAAACATATAACATAGTACATTATGAAGTTGATTTAGGTTTGTTTCCTTCATTTAGCATAATGCATTTGGGTTCAATGTATTCCCAAAAGTCGCCAGAGTCTCATACAAATATCTTTATCTCTACACATTAATATCTATGTGACTTTCAGATGCATATTAGAGCTACAGACTTCTTATTCACATGTATTTATAGAGTTATTCTGTGTGTGTGTGTGTGTGTGTGT
>JADRCD010218098.1:11572-30960 GCA_019843815.1 Montemys delectorum | reverse complement strand
CCCCACAACCTGAGTTTGATCCCTGAAACTCACAAAGCTCTGTGGTTGTTGTGATTGTCAATATCCAAGCACTGTTACTTCAAGATGGGAGGCTGAGACAAGATAACCAGCAAGAAGCAAGAGTGTGTGCAGTACAGGGCAGGGACAGAAACTAGAGAGAGTAAGCCTCAGATCCAAGTAGAAGCAAAGAACTGATACCAGCAGTGCTGTGTTCTGCATGCCCGTACACCACACACACACACACACACACACACACACACACACACACACACACACACACACAGAGGTGGGTAGTAAGTATATCATCATTCAAAAATAACCCAATGTTAGTTATTTTTCTCCAATTGTATTCTAGGCTGCCTGTGAGGGAAATATACAAAACTTACATGTTTCCACATCAAAAGGAGCTTCAAATTCTGATGATATCTACAAAGAAGACTATAATGAGTGAGTTATGTGCTTTTGTTCCACATCTTTGTTTTGTGGTTGTTTTTCCTTTAGAAATGTTGAAGGTGAGGTACTTCAGCGTTCCTTTGTGAAATGAGCACATGATGTCTAGTCTCGAATGTATTTACTGCTGTCCTCTATCCCTGTAAATGAACACTCTTGGGTAGGTAGACACAGCTTTCACACATTCATAGAGCTTCCAAGGGGAGACCAATGGGGATACCTAACTGCTTTGAAAACAGATCAAGACAGAGTAGAAGAGGGTGTGGCTTTGTCATAAAATACAAAATACATGCTATCAAAAACCACTAAGTAACCCCTTTTTGCAAATGTCAGTGCCTAGAATACCATGTATAATTTTTAAAGAAGAAATCAAATACTTGTTAACAAAAAGTTACAACTTAAAATTTTGTAGACATTCAACTTTTTCCTTAAATTGTTTTACTTATCTGTCTTTCCTATAACTCTTCTGATATATATTTTTTCCAGGTATATATACATATACACACACACACACACACACACACACACACACACACACACACACATATGTTTTAGCCTATCTACCATGTAGCAAACAAACACATGCTTTTTATGTGCCTTAGCTGGTGTTCTTTGGTTTTTTTTTCTTCTAAACTTGGAATGCTAAATATGTGTACATGCCACATTGTGGATATTAACTAAAATTTGAAAAATGTCATTTCAACCTTGATTTTTGTAAAGTCAACCTATATTTCTTACAAATGATCCAATGCATTATAAGAGATAACATGCCAAGGACCAGCCTCAGCTTAGAGAGGGGTTCTGAGGAAGGGATGTCTAAGAGCTGTGAAACTAACAACTCAAGCCAAATCATCGTGGGTCCAAGCTGTACTCTGCTGGAGACATCTTTCCAGCTTGCTTTTTCTCTGGTTTGCTTTCTTTCTCTCTGATCTGCTTTCTCTACAAATAGCTCTCTCTCTTTATTCTGCTCAAGACAGTTCTCAAAGCAGCTTTTTCTTGCTATCCCAAAAACTCTGAATAGCTCATCTCCTTCAGATCATAAGCCCAGCCCTTTATTTTACATAGCAATTCAGTTGATTACTTCAGATTCCCTATGATTATCCTATGAATCAGTATTCTGTGACCTGGCCCCTTAACTCTTAGGAAACAGAAGCACACATTTTCTTTTAACATCGAGAAAGAATTTAGAGATCTGCCTGCCACTGTTAAGCACAGACAATAAGCTAGCTAGGTGAGACCACATCTTGAAATCACCATTTCTACCACACATGGATCTAAATCAGCTCTGCCCAAGGCTGGCCTTGAACTCAGGAATCTGTCTGCCCTTATAAACACAAACAAAAAACTTAGCTGGGTAGGATCTCCTGTAATTTCCACTCCCTAAATATTTTTATCTCTTTCCTTAGTATCTTTCTGACAAGTTGGTTCATAGTGTAGTTGCCTCTGTTCCTTTAGATTGATGAAGTTGCTCATATAATGCATATTGCACCCTTATTTTGCACATGGTTGAGAAATTATACATACATTGAATTCATGTTTTTACAGTTCTTTTTCCACATCCTTAAGGGCTGTTCAGTAGGTCCCAGCATTTATCATTTTGCTAAAACATTAGCTACACCCTAGTCTCTCAGACACATGCTGTCTCTGATTTTCATGGAGTTATTAATATTAACTTGGGGGGCATTCCTTGGAGGAACATGAAAATATGAACATTATTATACAAATAAATCTTATGCCCTGGCAGCCATGTCACTGACCCTGTCCCAGAGGCAGGAACCATGTTATTCTATCAAGGCCATGATGGACCCAACAAGAACACAAGCCCTTCTGTTGACATTTATAGAGACCAAGACAGGGAAGAGTTTTATATCATACTTTCTCAAAGATTAATCTACTGACTAAAGTCTTAAATTTGCTTTTAATCTAAAACAAGGGTGTAAAATGAATTCTTTGCTCTTTCTTTAAAAAGGCATTAATTCATATTTATGATAGAATTACTAAGTTAATACTGAATACTTTTTCTTTTTCTTTCTAGACTCTTACACAAAGTCATTAATGAGCTGGCAGAATGGTATTTTCAGGATGGCCGAGCTGTGTTGGCTGCATGCTGCCATCTTGCTGTAGACGATATTGAGGTACAACACTTCAAAGTGATGTACATAGCTGAACAGCTCTCAGATGTATTGTGGTATTTGATGGAGGGAAGATCAGATGGCATCTGGTGTAGCATGCTTGCAAGTCTCTTGATGAATTATCACACATACGTACTATCCACTATGTGCTTTCATATTTCATCCACTTTTAACCAGATAAATGTTTGTAACAACATAGGCAATAATTTACTACTGTTACATAATCTATAAGAAGCTTTTAAGATTTCATGTTTTCCTGTAATGGGGACTAAATGGCATGTTCTGGATACTGGAATATAGGAGCAAAAAGACTTGGGAGTATAGCACATTGGCAAAACCCTTGATTAGCATGTATGAAGTCTTAGGTTCTATTAACTAGCATTATAGAAAATGAATTATAAGATTTTAAATTCTAAGTTACATACGTTTTATGTCCCATAGTCAGCATCAATTTTTCCATCTGAAAATTTAAACTGTGTTTGCACAGGTTCTTTATTGTAGTATTGTATTCAATATATTTAAGGAAAATGAATATCTAGGGTAATGTTAGTTTATCTGCTTATGAGCTTAAATGAGAATGACCACCAAGCATCTGTGCAACTGAAGGAACTGTTTTCCTACGAACAAGCTTGCTATGGCTTACCTGATCCGCGGGAATGAACTAGAGCTGGCGATCTCAGTGGGCACTGTCCTAGGAGAACCTGCAGCCCCAGCAATGCATTATGCCCTGCAGTTACTGGCGAGAAAATGCATGATGATTCCAATGTGGTAAGAAACCTTTAATCAAAAGAGTAATTTCACAGTTGTGGCATTCATTTTAGAATATTATGCACTACTTTTGAAAAGATGTGAAGAATGTAGCATGCGTGATTATATCTCTCTATATCTGTGTCATCTATCTATGTATATACGTTTGAGATATCATTGTGAGAAAACTGTGGCAGGGTAATGAAATCTACCCTGACCCTTTCTGAGGTAGCCTGGTTGTAACGGTGTAATGCTTCAAATGTTAAAATAGCACAAGACAATACATGGCAGGTTTTTCACATCCTCTCCTGTTATTGTCATATCTTTTGTCTTACTTCAAGGCCAAGAAACAAGATTACCTTGCTGAAATCTTAGAGACATCCTTGCTCAAACTCTGTACTTTCAAGAGGTAGATCTTCCAAGGGGCTAACTGGAAATCTAAAGCCTCGCTCATTCTTACTCAGTCCTCCATCAACCTCATGCTTAAGGGCAGACAACCTGTGATTATGTAGCCACGTCTAGCTGCCACTCAGTAGCTACTTATTGACCAACGTTGAGTACAGAGTGTTTTGTTTTGTTTTGAAGTTAGACAGATGGCCTAGTAGTTCTGAGTACTTGTTCCTCCTACAGAGGACATGGGGTCAGTCGCGAACTCAGATGGCAGGAAGCTTGCAGCCGCCTCTCAGACCAGCTCCAGTGCCCCCTTCTGGTCTTCGTGAGCACCTTTGTGAGCACTCACCATGTAAGGATACATGGTATATATATACTCACATTTAAACACAAACCTTCACATAAAATTGAAAAATAGGTACAAGTCTTCAGAATTTTACTTATCTTTCTCCAAAATACATAAGTCCCCGGGAAGTATCTAAACTCTTTAATGCGGACCTTGCCCTCTTCCTAGTCCACACTTCATGTGAATAAGCTGGGAAGACAGAGCTCTGTTGGTCACCGTAACATGCAATGATGATGATGGTGATGATGATGGTGATGATGATGGTAGTGGTGGTGGTGGTGGTGGTGGTGGTGGTGGTGATGCTGAGGATGATGACTTGGATGCAGCTGACAAGTCTGAACCTCTTACTGGTTGACAACCAATAGTTTAAATAGTTTACGTGTCAGGAACTACTGGGTCCTATGAAGCGGATACTGCTTTGCCCGAAGACGCCAAAGTTAACAAGGTAGCTATAAAGTTTGTGCCCTTAACTACTAAAGTGTATCACTGCCTCATTGAAAACATTCTACTCTTTTCCAGATCTTGGAATTTGAGAGTAAACTATTATTATCATTATTCTAAGCTTACTCATGTCTTATAGTGATTTAGGAGCACTGTCCACTAATAAAATATAGTGGTACCCCATGACATACTCGGATGTTTCCAATACCAACTGTCCTCTGAGAATTTCAAATGACTCCCATCCTGGTCAAAAGCCTATAGCAACCAACTATGTAGTCTATTATAGTTGTTCTCAGACCAATCAAAAAGTTTGAAATATAATTCAAATCATTTCTTTACAAATGTGGCTGACTCCATGCTCATGGCTATCATCTAAGCTGAATGAAATATGTAATATTGTTTAATGAGTATATATATGTATATATATACATATTACATATAATATGTTACATATATACACATTACATATATACATTTTATATATATTACACATATGTATATATATGTAGTGTTATGTATATATGTATATATGTGTGTATGTATTTATATATACGTATGTGTGTGTATATATATGTATACATATATGTATATGTAACCTTATATGTCTGAGAAGGCTGTAGTTGTGAATTTAGAATTATAGATATATACATGTAACAAGAAACAAAAAGAGGGCATGAGTTTGAGAGAGGGAAGGGATACATGGGAGGATTGTATTGAGGAAAAGTTATGAATAATGCAATTCTAATTTCAAAAAGTAAAAAACTACTTTATAAATTTGAAAAAAGAAAAAAGTAAACATAAAATGGTTGATAATTGCTAATCATTATTATTTTGTCTGTATATTTAAATTATTTCAATCAGCTAATATCTATCATCCTTTCTTCTAACAAAATCACACTTCCCTCACGTGGCAACTCCTCCAGGTGTACTTCCTTTGCAAATGCCAGAAAATATTCGGCTAAGTATGAAAAGTTTCAGAAAAAATTCATATATAGCTATTGGAATCCTACTGATTAAAAATTGACAATCATTTAGTTTAAGGAAACTAGTCATTATTTCATAAACAAAAACAGTTAAATGGTTCGTGTATTTTACATTTACCAATGCAGTTTTGTTTGATTTCTGGTATTTATGATGTTTGTCTGATATTCACATTCAATGTCTTCTCTCCAGCTTCCCATCTGTTGTATACAGGTACTGGCTAGTTTTGTTCTTATTAATATGCTACTGTAAAACTTCATACAATTTTAACTATTTAAGACCACCCCCATACCATTTGGTTTTGCAATATTCCAATTTGTATATGTAAGTTCTATAATTTGTAACAAATAAGAACCTAAGCATACAACGATAAAAATTAGTTTTTATAGCTTAACTATATGGCTTTATACTTAAAAATTATATAGAAAAATGTTGTACTAATTATGGCTTTGTACAATGCTAAGCAAAATAAGCCACATTCTAATAATGAAATATTATTAGGAGTGGGACTATGACTCAGCAGATAACAATGCTGGGTGTAGTTGGCATGCACCTTACTAAATGTTTGGGTTTGACAACAATGATTGCAAAAGATCTTATATCTATTCTGTATTCTTTATATTTTTGAAAGCATGTTTTATATTTTAAAAATTAATGATATAAATGATTAAACACTACTGTGTAAAGCTAATTTAAGAACCCTTGGTTGACAGCTCTATAAAGTATGCTTTAATATATTGTCTGTTCTCAAGACACACAAAATATACATCTATAGTCTTGAGCCACTTGAAATTTAGTGTTTTCTGAGTTATATGAGACAAAGTATTCACCTACTGCTTTGAGAAAAGCTTCTCCCATCTTTTTGTACAATGTTATTAGGTCCATGTCATTTTATTCTTGTAAACAATTTACTACACTAGTTTCAAGCTTTTAAAATATTTAAAAACTGTATTTCTTTCTTCAATTTCTTCCTAAACCTTAAAAGAAAAGCAACGAGAACACTAGTCCAAAAAGTCAAAGCAACTAAGCATTTTGCTCCTGTCAGAGTGTAGGCTCATAGATCTTCTTTCTGTTGAGAAGAATGACAAAGAGGTTAAGTGTGTTAGCCTTCTCTTTACCTTAGGATTTTCTCCAAAATCCTATCTACAACTGCTTGTCTGATAGAAGAGTCTTCTCTACTGGTAAAATTGAGTGCTATAGTTTAGGAATTTAAGTTACACAGATTTGGCATTTTGAAAACTTTTGTGATTTCTGCAACCCATATTTGAAATGGTGTGATATAAGTGACCAAGTAAGCACTGTAGATGGATAAGCCAGGGTGGTACAGTGTGTTTCCTTTTTATTTATTTATTTATTTATTTATTTATTTATTTTTTGAACATTTGTGGATCTATTTTTGGATCATTTACTCAACAGAGTTTTCCCCTTTGTTATCCAAACAGGAACTTGGCAGCTGATCTTCTCCTGATGACTCCTGATAGCGAAATACATTTAGTAAAACTCTGTGCCTTCTATCCTGGGTGCATTGAAGAAATAAATGACCTTCACAAGAAGGTAGCTCATGATATATTCATGAGTTTAGCCTGGAGTGAAATGCTATGATTTTAGTAAATTTTGGTTTATTTAAATAGAAACTCATGCCCAAAATTAAATAATGACTTTCTGGGGATTCCTGTTAATTCAACAAAAATGATAACCAAAAGAAAGAATGTTTATTGACTTCTAGATCCAAGCCCAAATTTTACAAAGAAAGGAGACACACAGAAGTAAATAATCTATACATATTAAAGATGGAATGAAAATTTCATCTCCAAAATGTCTAATCAACCCATAGTCCTTTTTCCAGTTCTACTTTGTATCTGAGGTTTGTGTACAAGTTAGAACTGTATATTAACTGCTTTATTTGTGTGTTTGTGAGTGTGAGGGCTCACATATGCACACATGCACACATGTGCACACTCATGCACACAAGGAGGTCACAGGTCATGAACTGAAACTTTCCTCTATTGCCCCCACCTTTTGTTGTTAAAAACTCTGAAAACTCTCTAAGGTAATAATAAATACCAAAGTCAAAACATAGTGAAACACAGTATTAACCTATTTGAGAAATTTCATGATAAAACAGTAATTGATCTTGTATTCTAGAATATGACATTTCAGTGACAATCACTTTTTCTTATTTTTGTGCTTAATTTTCAATCCAGGTATAATAGCTATTCTTTTTAAGTTTTCAATGAGTTAAAATAATAATGGTAAAGCAATAGTAACAGGCATATATTACACACACACGTGCACACTCACACTCACACACAGACACGCATACATACACACACACGCACGCACATGCACACGATTCTTAGTAAAGCTTTTCAGAGTAAGAGACCTAAACTATTCAGTATACTTCATTTTTAAACAATAAAAAATGTGGAACTATTTAATAACTACATTAATAAATGCATTTTAAAACATTAATCTATTGTTGCTTAAGAGAAATCTTCAGTATTCTTAAACTTTGTTTAAAATATTATTACATCATTTTCGCAATCCTACCCCTCCCATTATACCTTCTTTCCAAATTCACAGCTTTCAGTGATTTAACCATTATTGTTGCATACATGTATAGAGGAATAAACATATAAACACCACGTGCATAGTCTATTCAGTGTTGCCTATATGTATATACATTTGTAGAATAGTCCAGTATTGACTATCCAGTCTGTGTCTCATCCCTGGAGAAGACCAGTTCTCCTTATCCTAGCAGCTATTTTGCTTGTAGCTCTTTATCTAGGGCTAGGGCCTATGTGATTTCCCCTATATACATGGAACTGCCAAGTGCTGTTAGAATTGTTCAGATCTTATTTAGGTGGCAATATTGTTGAGATTCTATGGGTGCCACTTTCATTTTTTATCTTTAAATATCACATATATTTTATATACATCTTAAGTTAGATAGATGGTAATTCATTCAATCTGTATAACAAAAAGGAAACATCTTCACTAAATGGATATAATTTCCATTTCCACAGAAAGGTCTATTTTTCATATTAATGAGCATTGTTTTTCATTTTGCCATAATGAAATTTCAGAGACCCAGACTTTCCACACTGTGCATTTTAAACTGTCAAGCTTTAGAACCCACATAGGTTTAGTCTTTTTGGAATAGGGTCCTTTTGTCTCAAAGACTGATTTCAATTGTAGAGGAGGAAATGGGTAGTGATATAGTTTTGTACTTGTTACATTGAATATACTTTTGGCAATGTCTGTATTATATGTTTACTCTAGAACATCTGACTTCATTATGGGCTTGTTTCATTTTATTTTTTCTTTTGCTGAGCTGCATTAGTGAGTACTGATCACAGCATTATGATCAGAAAAATTTAGTTCTACATGTTTATTAAGTATTTATGTGGTGAGAATTGACTAATTTATTAGCTAATGACCTCACCTTCATTCTTTGATCTTATAGATATTTCCATAAACAATTTCATTTATAAAGAATTGTATTCACATATATTTGGAGCAACTTTAATAAGTGAAGCAGACAGATAATGTAGCAGTAATTGTCATTTATACTATGGCTTTGATCCATGTGAATCTTAGTAACATTGTCTTTCAACAAATTATTTCTTAGTGCAATCTACCCCCAGCAGAAGAATGCATTCAGTTGGCTGAAATGGCCCGGGCAGATGGCAATGTATTTGAAACCATAAAGTATTATTTACTAAGTCAGGAACCTGAAAAGGCTCTTCCTATTGGTATTGACTTTGTCAAAGGTAAGTTTCTAGTTGGTAGTTTGGATTTGAGATCTATTTCTTCATTTGGTATTTTCATTCATCTTGATAATCTGCCTGAAGTTCAAACACAAGTCATTCCAAATTTCACAAAGACAAAGATTACTGATGAGGAACATGGTCTGTCTCCTGATTTTATGTTATGGGAAGACCTAGAGACCATGAATGGACCAAACAATTGTGATACAAAATACAGAAATATGACTAACTGGCAAAGAGTTGATTATATAATTTTTAAAAATTGGATAAACAAAACTGAACACAGTAATTTAAAATACATTTTCATTTGAATTATATTTCATTTGGTTTTATTTTGCCAGGATGTATCAGTAACTCAACCTGGACTCTAGATACTGTTTACCCTGTGCTTGACCTAATGAGTTATATCTGTACTGAAAAATTACTGTCACATACGTGCACTGAGTAAGTACTTTTCTTCAAGACATGAAAATATTCAGTATACTATTTCAAGTGGCAATATTAGTTTTGGTGTTCAAATCAAGAGATAGGATCATCTTAGGTAGCTGAACTTATAAACAAATTATACTTTCTATTATTGCTTTTGTTGTGATAACAATAACAAGAGATGACAATAAAGAGAATTTGAAATGAACAGTAACTATTAACAATAGCTAGCGTGTGTTTGTTTATTTGTGTCTGCATGTCTTTCACTTAAACACAGCTGTTCCACTGGGCGGTGGTGGCACACACCTTTAATCCTAGCACTTGGGAGGCAGAGGCAGGCGGATTTCTGAGTTCGAGGCCAGCCTGGTCTACAGAGTGAGGTCCAGGACAGCCAGGGATATACAGAGAAACCCTGTCTTGAAAAACCAAAAAAAAAAAAAAAAAAAAAAAACAAAAACAGCTGTTCCAAGAGGGCTGAGCTCAAAACATTTATAGGGTTATAGGCATGGAGTTCATAAGAAACTAAGGGTCATATTTATTCAATATCTATTGTACATAAAAATCATACTAACTCTAAATGAGAGAGATTTACAGGTGCTAGAAAACAGAAAATGGTCCTTAAACTCAAGGACCATTAGGAATTTTTTTTAATACAACTAAAGTCTTCAGAGAGTTGAGGCTAATTTGTAGGAGAGATTTTCAATGAAATGGCCTGGGAAACTGCCAAGTTCACCTCGCAAGAAACAAAACTGATTTTACTGGTCCATTCCTAGAGTTGACATAATGTGTCATAAGTTCCTAAATCTGATAAAAGCAATTACTTAGAAATAAATGACAAGAAGAGAAAGCTAGGGGTGGCCTCAGGGTGCAAATTAACTATGAACAGGAGGGTGCTTGCTCTGTGTGAGGACTCAGGTTCAGTCAGGTTCAAGCATTAAAACACAAAAGAATTAAACAGGTATAAGCAGACAAGAACTAAATGCTATTTAAATTATAATTTATGTTATATCATTAATTTTGGAATAAACATTATAAATTAATTTTTAGCTAATGAATAAATCATTTTCTCTAATTTTATAAAACTTTCTAAATGTATTTTGTTTTATCCGTAAGAATATAAATAGATATGTTTGAATTATGTAAGGGAATAATGTCCTATGCTTCAAACTGTGAAGTTTAAAATAAATATTCTTTTTCAGGGCTCGAAATGAATTACTTATATTATGTGGTTACATTGGTGCCCTACTGGCTATCAGACGGCAGTACCAAAGCATTGTTCCAGCACTTTATGAGTACACGAGGTAAAAATAAAAACACTTTACTGAGAAATTCCTTTTACTAAGGTAAATGATCTCTAAGAAGACCTCAGGCACTGAATGTATTATTATTCTGTGAGTCCACTTGCTCACTCAGCATGAGCTCTCCAGAAAAGTAGGTATATGAATTATGAATGCACCCGTCTATGAATGACAGAGCTAACAGAAAGTTAATGCATTAGGACACATCAGAGAGGCATTCCAGAACTCATAAAGAAGTGGTCCAACAATTCCACCAAAGACCTGGATCCTTCCTTCCACCCCCCCCTTTGGCTTTGGAACTCTTACCTCTTTCCTCCTTTGTGAATTTCCCACAGTTACATGATAGATGCTAGTCCTCTACATAGCATGTCTGCAATCTAGGGAGGACACGAAAGGGCAAGAAAAAGGGATTTTAAAGATCTTCATGCCACACGTCCTCATCATGTTCTGAAAAGTCTCCCATCCATTTTAATGCCTACACTTCACTTCCAACATTGCATAACACCACTGTTAAAATACAGGAAGCCATATAGCTTAGTTCTCAGTCTCTGTGGCAGAAATATTCAAGTGAAAGACATTTATAAGTAGTGAAGAAGTTAGTATTTTTATATTCATGACAGATTGTGTTTTATAACCTGTTAGCTAAACATCTACATTCTTTAACAATTTGTTAAATGCTACTCATTATCTATTATCCTTAACTTACTTCATTAAAAAGCAAGATCCAAAGTTGAACAAGGGATCTCCATTTCTAACCCATCTCTCTGCTTAACAAGCCACATCACTATGAGTATGATTTAGTGAATACATAAATTCACAAAGTATTTCCTGAAAATTAATTTCTAAACTCATTAACTCACTAATGGTAGTGTGTACAACCTTTTGATTTTTGATGCTTATTATCTAGGGAAAACTTTTTTTTCTGAGTGCCTTTTACAGAAGATAGGAGACTTTGAGAGGAATGGAAAGCTTTCTTATTCCTAACTAACTGGTAAAGAAGTTGCTGCTGCTATACAGAACACCCTAAGCAATAAGCATTACTACCAGATATTCAAGGAAGTTTGTTTCTGTACAGGCAACAAACCAAACTTCAACAGTAGGCTGTATCAGAGCCATTAAAATAATGTTAAATCTGGCCAGTTTGTGTGACTTCACCGATGACAAATGAGAGAAAAATGCTCTCTTAAATTAGTATTAATAAGCTGGGTTGTGGTGGCACACAGCTTTAATTGCAGCACATCAGAGGCAGGAGCAGATAGATGTCTGAGTTTGAAACTGGCCTGGACTATAGAGTGACTTTGAGGACATCCAAGGCTACAGAGAGAAAGCCAGTCTCAATAAACAAAAATGTTAGTATTAATAATAAATAGTGGAAAGACTGGAGTGGCAGCTCATATCTGCAATCTGACAGATTCTCATGGAGTGCTGAGGTAAAGGGATTCTCACTGGTTCAAGGCCAGCCTGGATCACATGGAGACTTCCACATCAGCCCACATTCAAGTTGAGACAACCTCAGGAACTGTGAAGCAAAAAAGGCAAACAAAGAATAAAAGCAAAAATTACTGTGCATTGGGCAGAAGAGAATTCACAGACTATGTCTTCGTTTAAAAGAAGGCAGTAGATAAGAAAGAGAACTTTAAAAGGTCTCCGTTTTAGAGGATTTCCCTTTACTGACCATTGCTCTATGTGCACTGGAGGTTTGCCTGCAGGTATGTCTATATGAGAGTGTCAAATCTTGGAGCTGCAGACAATTGGGAGCTGCCAAGTGGGTACTGGGATATGAACCAGGGTCTTTTGGAAGAACAGTCAGTGCCCTTAACTGCTGAGCCATCTCTCCAGCCCTACAGGTTTTCTTTGTGATAATGACTCCCTGTTAGGTTCTACAACCTATTTTCATTTGCTTAATGTACTAAATGTCCAATTCCCCATTGCTATGCTCTAATTAATTGACACATCCTTTCCCCTTTTATCTCCTGTCCTCTGGCCTCATTTCTTATCTTTACTCTTCTCTCTGTGCTCTATTATTTGTTCTACAGAAGGTTCATTTGTAAATTGTGTGTGTGTGTGTGTGTGTGTGTGTGTGTGTGTGTGTGTGTGTGTATGTCGGTGTCCACATGTGTGCTGGTGATGGTGAGCCAGGTCACTGGCACAGGAACCTTACATCTGAGCTTTATCTGCCAACCTTTTGGAGATAACCTCATTTTCATGGTCAGACAAAATCTAATCTCAAAGCTCCTTATGTGTGAGTCTAGTCTAGCAACCTGCACCACACTCCAGCCTTAAATTCAGTATTCTCAGATGTAAAATGAGCCTCTCAGATCTAGTTCTTTTCTTATTCTTCTAATAGTACCATTATATTCCATTATCCAGACTTAAGTCAAGGTCCTGGTGAGTCATTCTATCTCACTCCTGATGTCCAGCATTGTTTGTCTTGTCTCACCGTGCTCCATACACTACACAGGGCACTTAACTAGAGTCACTATTCCAACCACACGTCTTAGGCATTTTAGAGTTACCAGGGACTTAAATAATAATCATGTAAGTAAGTACATATATGCCTATGTATACATAAATGTATGTACACACATACTATTGAATAATCATTATACATAAAATTTCAGTTATTAAAGTTTGTTTGTGTTGTCTGATGTTTTACTGTTATGCCGGATGACAATTCTTTCTCATGTTTCAGTCAGCTCTTAAAACGCCGAGTGGTATCAGTACCTTTAAAAATTGAGCATCTCTCTGAGGAACTGGATGCATGGAGAGCTTGCACACAGTCTACCAAACAGTGAGTGAATACAATCTAACATTCAAATGCAGAAGGAATTTAGGATTGCCTATCAAAGTGTCAGGAATATGATGTTGTTGTTTTTTAAATCAAGTTTAGAAAAATAGTTTGTCAATTTGTTTAGCATATATTCAGTACTAATTTGTTGTAATGTTAATTTCTGCCTTTTTAAGTCCTTTGGGGTTCTTTTCTAATTTATTTATTTATTCACTTTACATCCCAGGATCAGCCCCACTCTGCTCCCAGTACCCCTTTACATAAGACCTCCCCCAATTCTAACTCTCCCTTCACTTTTGAGAAGGGGAAGCCCCCTCTGGGTATCACCAGGGGGGTATCCCCTTCCCCTGATGCATATCAAGTTCCTCCAGGGGCATCCTCTACCACTGAGGTCAAGCAAGGCTGTTCATTTAGAGGAGCAGGATCCACAGACAGGCAGGCAACAGGCTCAGGGACAGCCCCCCACTCCAGTTTTAGAGGAAGCTGCATGAAGACAAAGCCGCTCATCTGTTAAATGTACACAGGTCTAGCCAGTGCTCCATCTTTGGCTGGTGGCTCAGTCTCTGGGAGCCCCCAAGGGTCCAGGTTAGTTGACTCCTTTGGTCTTCCTGTGGAGTCCCTGTCCTCTTCAGGTCCCTCAGTCCTTCTTCAAAGTCTTCCATAAGGCTCCCCAAGCCCCATCTAGTGTTCAGTTGTGAGTCTTCGTATCTCTTTTCTTTGGGTGCTGGGTAGAACCTCTCAGAGTACAATTATGCTACGTTCCTGTCTGCAAGCAAAACAGAGTATTATTAATAGTGTCAGGGATTGGTCCTTGCCCATGGTTTAGATCTCAATTTAGGGTAAGATATTAGCCATTCCCTCAGCCTCTGCTCTGTCTTTGTCCCTGCACATCTTGTAGGCAGGACTTACTTTGAGTCAAGCATTTTGTGTCTTTATCCCTGTACTGGGGGTCCTACCTAGCTATAGGAAGTGACCACTTCAGGATCCATACCCTCCACTGCTAGGAATCTTAGCTAGATTCACCCCCGCCTCCATAGACTCTCTTGGGCCTAAACTACATCCAGTTCTCTGACACATCCTAGAAGTTTCTCCCCCTTTGATTTCTGTTCTCTCTTCTACTCTCCCTACATAGGTTGTCTCTCCCTCAAATACACACCTTGGTGCCATCCTGCTCTACTCCCAGTCCCCTCTTCCAATCATTTCCCTCTGTCCATCAATCTCTGATCTATTTTGTTTCCCTTTCTGAGAAAGATTCAGCATTCCTCCCTTGGACCCTCGTTCTTTGCCTTGTGTCTGTTGATTATAGTATAGTTATCCTGGACTTTATGGCTAATGTCCTCTCATTAGTGAGTACATATCATCATATCATGTATATCCTTTTGAGTATGGTTTATCTCACTCAGGATATTTTCTAGTTCCATCAATTGAAACTAGAAACTGAAAAAAATCATGATGTCCTTGTTTTTAATAGCTGTATAGTATTCCATTGTATAAATGATTCATTGCATAAATGAAGCTGCTATGAACATAGTTGAGCACATGTCCTTGTGGGATGATGGAGTATCTTTTGTGTATATGGTATATATATATATATATATATATATATATATATATATATATATATATGATATTGGCTCTCTGTCAGATGTAGGGTTAGTAAAGATCTTTCTCCAATCTGTAGGCTGTAGTTTTGCCCTCATGATGGTTTCCTTTCACTTACTGAAGGTTTTCAGTTTCATCAGGTCCCATTTATTAATTCTTGACCTTAGTACCTGAGCCATTAGTATTTTGTTCAGGAAGTGATCTGTACCAACAAATTCTAGGCTATTCCCCACTTTCTGTACTATTAGATTTAGTGTATCTGGTTTTCCATTGATAGCTTAAATCCATTAGGACATGAGTTGGGCAGGGTGAAAAATATGGATCTAGTTGCATTCTTCTACATGCAGACATCCAGTTAGACCAGCACCATTTGTTGAAGATATTCCATTTGCTTCCATGGTTTTGGCTTTTTTGCCAAAAATCAAGTGACCATAGGTATGTGGGTTTATTTTTGGGTCTTCTATTCAATTCCATTGATCTACCTTTTTGTTTCTATATCAATATCACGCAGTTTTTATTACTATTTCTCTATAGTACATCTTGAAGTCAGGGATAGTGATACCTACAAGAGTTCTTTTATTGTTCAGGATCCTTTTACATTCCTGGGTTTTTGCTTTTCCATTTGAAGTTGAGAATTGTTCTTTCAAGATCTGTAAAGAATTGTGGTGGAATTTTGATGGAGATTACATGTAATCTGTAGATTGCTTTTGGTAAAGTGGCCATTTTCACTATGTTAATCTTATCAATCAATGAGCATGGGATCCATGTTCTAATACTTTCCTCAATTTTTTTCTTCAGGAACTTGAAGTTCTTGTCATATAGGTCTTTCACCTGTTTGGTTAGAGCTATACCTAGATATTTTATATTACTTGTGGCTATTGTGAAAATTATTGTCTCCCTACATTTTTCTCAGCCCATTTATCTCTTATATAAAGGAGGGTTACTGATTTCTTTGAGTTAATTTGTATCCAACCATCTGTCTGAAGGTGTTTTTCAACTGTAGGAGTTTTCTGATAGAATTTTTGGGATCACTTATGTATATTCTCATATCATCTACAAATAGCAATACTTTGACTTCTTCCTTTCCTATGTGTATCCCCTTGATCTCTAGCTGTCTTATTGCTCTAACTAGAACTTCAAATACTATATTGAAGAGATAGGTAGAGAATAGACAACCTTTTCTTGTCTCTGATTTTAGAGGAATTGCTTTAAGTTTCTCCCTCTCCATTTAAGTTAATATTGGCTATTGATATTGTATATTGTCTTTATTGTGTTTAAGTATGTACCTTGAATCCCTGATCTTTCCAGGAATTTTAACATGAAGGAGTATTGGATTTTGTCAAAGGCTTTTTCAGCATCTAATGAGATGATCATGTGGGGTTTTTTTTTCTTTGAGTTTGTCTAGACAAAAAACATTTTTAGTTGGTACATTAATGGATTTTCATATATTAAACCAACCCTCTACATCTCTAGAATAAAGCCTACTTGATCATGGTGAATGATGTTTTTAATGTGGTCTTGGATTTGGTTTGCGAGTATTTTACTGAGTATTTTTGTATCAATGTTCATAAGGGAAATTGATCTGAAATTCTTTTTCTTTGTTGAATCTTTGTGTAGATTAGGAATCGGGGTGACTGTGGTCCATAGAATGAGTTTAGCAATGTTCCTTCTGTTTCTATTCTGTGAAATAGTATGAGGAGTATTGGCATTAGCTCTTCTTTGCCATTCTGGTAGAATTCTAAAACCATCTGGCCTAGTTTTGTTGGTTGGTATATTTTAATGACTGCTTCTGTTTCCTTAGGCCTTAGGGATTATAGAACTATCAAGATAGTTTACCTGATCTTGATTTAGCAATTGGTGTCTGTCTAGACAATCATGCATTTCATTTAGATTTTCCAATTTTATGGTGTATAGGCTTTTGAAATAAGACCAAATGATTCTTCAAATTTCCTCAGTATTCATTATTATATGTCCCTTTTCATTTCTGATTCTGTTCATTTTGGGTACTGTCTCTCTACCTTTTAGCTAGTTTGCCTAAAGGATTGTCTATCTTATTGCTATTCTCAAAGAACAAGCTCTTAGTTTCATTGATTCTTTGTATTATTCTCTTTGTTTCTCATTGATTAATTTTAGCCCTGTGTTGGATTATCTCCTGCCATCGCCTCCTCCTGTGTGTGTTTGCTCCTTTTTTTCTAGATCCTTCAGATGTATTTTTAATTCATTAGTGTAAGAACTCTTCAATTTCTTTATGAGGGCACATAGTGCTATGAACTTTCCTTTTAGCACTGCTTTCATAGCATGCCCCCATATGTTTGGGTATGTTGTACTCTCATTTTCATTGAATTCTAGAAAGTCTTAAATTTCTTTGTTTCTTAGTAATACAATGATCATTGAGTAGAGAACTTTTTAGTTTCTATGAATATGTAGGCTTCCGTTATGTCTCTTGTTGTTGAAGTCCAGTCTTAATGTATGGTGATCTGATAGGATGCAAGGGGTTATTTCAATATTCTTGCATCTGTTGAGGCTTGTTTTGTAACTGAGTGTATGGTCAGTTTTGGAGACGGTACCATGAGGTGATGAGTAGAAAGTATATTTGTTTGGTTTAGAGTGAAATGTTCTATATATATTTGTTTACATCCATTTTGTTCACTTCTATTAGTTTCATTGTATTTCTGTTGAGTTTCTGTTTCAATAACCTGTCCATTGGTGTGAATGGGATGTTTAAGTCTCCTACTATTAATGTGTGACCTGGGTCAATGATAGCCAGTGTACATACTCTGTAGTATTTTTCACACGCTGTACCCAATTCAGTATTATTGCCACTGTAGTGATGGACACCAGTTTTAGCCAACATGGCATAGTACTCTATTTCAGATTTCCTCAAAGCTGGGCAGTTGTTGGCGAAGATAATCAACTTCGCTTTGCCTTGTCTGATCATCTTCAGAGTCTGTTTGTACCCTAGCATGTACTTTCCACTTTTCATAACAAGCTGGAGCCTAGAGTTGATCGATTCCAGAGACTTTTTTGTCTTTTTTTGCGGCCACCATCTTCCTGTCTTAGGTGCGGGACAACCCCCAACCAAGATCAGCCACCAAGATGGCCGGGTAGCGAGAAAGGTTCTTTTCATTACTTTAATTGACAGTCTATTTCATTAGATATTAGAATGGATATTTCAGCTTCTTTCTTTGGTCCATTTGCTTGGAAAACTTTTTTCCAGCCCTTTATGCAGAGATAATGACTATCTTTGTTGCTTAGATGTATTTCTTGTATACAGCAGAATGATGGACTCTGTTGACACATATATTCTGTAAACTTGTACATTTTTTTTGAGGAATTGAGTCTTTTGATTTTGAGAGATATTAATACCAATCATTGTTACTTCCTGTTATTTTGAGGTTGTTGGTGGTGGTGGTGGTAGTGTGTGTGTGTGTGTGTGTGTGTGTGTTTCTTCCATTGTTTTTAGTGATCTGAAATTATTTATTTCTTGTGGGGTTTTTTGTGTGTGTATAGATATAGGCTCATTGGATTGGAGTTTTCCTTCTAATATTCTCTGTAGGACTGCATTAGTGGAGTATTAGATATTGTATGTATAAATTTGATTTTGTCATGGAATGTCTTGGCTTCTGCTTCTATGTTGAAAGTTTTGCTGGGTTTAGTAGCTTGGGCTGACATCTATTCTCTTTTAGTGTTTACAAGATCTCTGCTCAGGCCCTTCTAGCTTCTAGGGTCTCAGTTGAAAAATCATGTGTAATTCTGATAGATCTGCCTTTATATGTTACTTGGCCTTTTTCTCTTGTAACTTTTAGAATTCTTTTTTCATTCTGCATATTTAATGTTTTGATCAAATATGTTGCAGGAGGATTTTCTTTTCTGGTCTAATTTGTTTTGTGTTCTGTAAGCTTCTTGTACATTTGCAAGCATCTCTGTCTTTAGAAATTTTCTTCTATTATTTTATTGAAGATTTCTTTCTGGGCCTTTTTCCTCTCCTTCTCCTTCCTTCTCCTTCTCCTTCTCCTT
>JADRCD010218098.1:0-11172 GCA_019843815.1 Montemys delectorum | reverse complement strand
CTTCTTCTTCTTCTTCTTCTTCTTCTTCTTCTTCTTCTTCTTCTTCTTCTTCTCCTTCTTCTTCTCCTTCTTCTTCTCCTTCTTCTTCTATTCCCATTATTCTTGGGTTTTGCCTTTTCATAATGTCCCAAATCTCCTGGATGCTTTATATCATGAACTATTTAGATTTTACATTTCTTTAACTGATACATTGATTTCTATTTCTTCTATCTCATCTTCTATACCTGAGATTCTATCTTGTTTCCTGTATTCTTTGACTGATAGATTGATTTCTTCTATCACATCTTCTACACCTGAGATTCTCTCTTCAGTTTCCTGTAGTCTCTTGATGATTCTAATATGTGATGTTCCTGTTGTCTTTTTTAGGTTTTCCATTTCCAGGATTACCTCAGTTTGTGTTTTCTTTATTGCTTCTATTTCTCTTTTCAGTTCTTGTTCAGTTTTATTCTTATCCTTCACCCATTTGACTAAATTTTCCTCCATTTTTTTATATTTTTTTGCTTCTTCTTTTAATGCCTCTACCTGTTTGAATGTATTCTCCTGTACTTCCTTAAGGGATTTATTCATGTCCTCTTTAAAGGCCTCTATCATCTTTATAGGATTGGCTTTAAAATCTTCTTCTTGTGCTTCAGGTTCATTAGGATGTCTAGGGTTTGTTGTAACAGGATAACTGGGCACTGGTGTTACCTTATTGCCCTGAGTCCTGTTGACTGTGTTCTTTAGGCATCTGTTTCCCCTGGTGTTACCTTATTGCCCTGGGTCTTGTTGAATGTGTCCTTTAGGCATCTGTTTCCCCTGGTGTTGGCTGAATGATCCTGATGGCAGCAGGACTTCTTGGGAAGGTTGGGGAATCCATAGATAAGACAATAGAGATCAGACTGTCTGTGTCTGGTGGCTGAGCCTCAGGCAGACCCCAATGGCAAAGAATTGGTGGGAAATGTTCCAAGAAGGTAGTTCCTAGGGTCTCTACAGGCCTCCATGGCTGAGTGGGAGGCTCTTAGGATCCTGCAAGTGTCCTCAGTACTAAACTGCAAGTCTAGAGATAGACAAGGGGCTCAAGGGACTGGGAAGCTCACCTTTGCAAACTGTGTCCCAGACCCGAGTGGGATGGCCTGTAGATCGGACTGGGATTGGTGGGGCAGGGTTCCAAGCTGGTTAGTTGTGGGGGCTCCCAAAGGTTTACACAGAAAAGCAGGATGCTCTTGGTGTCCCTCAAGGCACCTCTGAACCAAAGAGTGAGACTAGATCTAGACAATGGGGCACAGGGGACCATGAGCAACTCACCACTGCGAGCTGTGTCCCAGGCAGGCCGACTGGGATGGTGGGTGGATCCAACTGTGACAGTGCTTTGTTTTTTTTATAATTTAAATTTAAATTGATTTGCTTCCATATATAAAGGATAATGAACTAATCAGAGACCATTTCTCAACTACATCTCAATAATTCTATAACTCAATAAAAATAAAACATGAATGTTTATTTAAAATGTAGATCATCAGAAGATTCTCCATATACACCTCCTTCTAATTCACAAAGAACAGTTTATGAAACTTTATTAAAGAGACTAAAAGAAGAACCACTTAAAGGAATTACTGGACCAGATTATGTGACTGGATCAAATCTTCCAAGCCATTCAGACATTCACATATCTTGTCTTACTGGACTAAAAATCCAGGTACAGTCGACTATCAGACATCTGCTACTATTTAACTTTATGAGCTTGTTAATGGTACCTTAAAACAAATATAAACTCAGTAAATTTGGCAAATGTAAAGATTTCAGTAATAAAATGTTGCCCTTAGTGCTTCCTTGATAATAAATCCCTTAAAATACATCCAGAAAGATGATCACTGAGCTATTATCACTCAAGGAATTATGTAATATATACATTTAGTAGCAACTTGTTTACATATAGCAACAAAGATGTTTTAAAGTAAATATATGCTATAACTTAATGAAAAGTAAGTGAACTAATCAACAATTACACTGATTTTATCAGAGAATATTATATCTACTTTCTATTCTCCATTTGTATTACAGAAGCACAATGAAACAAAACTAATGGATGCATACTACTGATGCATCCATCAAGTATCCTTGCATTGTTTACTGAACTTTCAGCAATTAAAATTCACTGTGATTCATCACAGAGTATAACTAATTCCCAAAGAGCATTCTTTAATGTGCAGTCAAATTAATGAGGAACAATTATGCTTAGAGCCTCTGAGTATAACCCAAGGGGATTGTTATCTTGCAGAATCAGAGGTGTCTTTATTATCTTGGAGTAGTTGTCACTGTGAGATAACAGAGCCAAATTTCACAAAGTAAGTTAACATAATCTGAAGTGATGTGCTCCAACTGCCAGTGCTTTGCACTTGTAATGGACAGATCCTCACAGTTTTAATGTAATATTTAAAACATATTTATTATGCTGATGTTAGGCCAATGAGTGATCCAATCACTCAAAATATGTGGAGCAGCTGGTTATTAATACAAACCCTGCCTGTAGCTTGCCAACCAATTGGAAGCCAGACTCTCAAGAACACAATAATCTTCAAGGCATATCATATCATATCATTCACTTGTGCTTAGTGATAGAAACAAACAAAACCCAAATCAGTGGACTTAGTAGGTTTGTGGTGAATCATGAGATTTTGAAAGTCTAAAAGTCAGTTTCTGTTCTCGAGGACTATCTTATTCCTGTTGCACAAGGCCTCTTTCACTCCACACATGAGAGCCAAAACATCAGTAGACGCAAGCTGAGGTTTTTTTTTTACTTCACATAGGCCCACATCCACAAAAGGATCCACTAATTATCGCTTGCACACATAACTAATGTAGATTAAGTATTATTACCCTCCTAGGGTATTTTTAATTTGAAATTAATGTATTTGTGTTTTGTGAATCTCCAGGTCTTAGTAAGATGAAGTTAACTAATGATTAACTTTGCCACATTCAAAAATAAATTGCAAAAAAAAAGCATAGCATTAAAAATTATAACCAGAACTTGATAAATTTGGAGCCTAATCAAAGAAATTAAAATTGCAGTGCTCTTATGATTTATTGATTTTTTTTTACATCATGCTTTTTGTTCTAAGAGCTAAGACATACTGACTTCTCAAAACCACTGAAGGTATGCTAATAACTGATGGGACTAAATTACAGTCTCTCAAGTCACATGACAGAGTATAATTTTAAATCACACACGGAGAGCAATATCTGCTTCTTGTTCTATAGAGAAGAATCCAAGTTTCTGGCTTTAATTACTTCCCAGCCACACTAACATCAACTCCAAAACCAGTGGAATGAAGAGTATCTCGGTCTGTTACTTTACAGTGTGCTGTCATAAAAGAAGTTAGATTTGTGGCAATTAATAAATTAATAATATTTATTGTAATTAATAATACTGCTGTATACACAAAATTGAAGTTATAGCATAAAGCTATAATTTTATATATAATTTTAATATAATTTTATAAAATTTTAAGTATAATTTTAACAGCCACCACAGAATATTGGAACATTAATGAGGTATTTAAAGATGTTTTTACAGTTGGTAACATTTAAGGAAAAAACTATCTCTTTTTCTTATATTACTAAATTTCCTACTAGCATTGCTTAACTGCACAGTAGTTTCTGGGTGTGGTGATTGCTTCTGTAGCTTTCAGTCAATGCTGCAAGTTTCTAGTCTCATCTGTTCTTTTCTCAACTCTGCACACAGGGTCCTGTATATTTCCTGGAAGATGGGAAATCAGCTATTTCTTTGAATGATGCTTTGATGTGGGCAAAGGTGAATCCATTCTCACCTTTAGGAACTGGAATACGACTCAATCCATTTTGAGTGAAGATTTTTCTCCACACTTAGTAGTTTTGAAAAAAGGAAATCTGGCGTATTTATAACCTTAATTTTGGTTGTCTAAGAATAATAGGTTGGGAGGTGGTTTGATAGTTGGAATACATGAGGGAATAATATTAAATTTTGTTAATTTCAAAAATAAAGTATTTATATAATTCTAAAGAAAAATATGTATCTCATTGATAAATGGTATTATTTACATTTAGAAGGAAGTTTTAATTGAATTACAAAGGCTAAATTATCTGCAAAGCAGATAAGCTCCAACAGACATGGGTATCAACAAAATACTGTATTGTTAAAACTCTGAAACACATAAATAGGACATCATGTAGAAGAGTTTTTGACATATATATCCATATAGAAGGTATTTAATGAATATTTGAATGAATATCTTAAAATAACACAATGTATAGAATAGACAGATAATTTGCAATTCAACAATCTCCCATATGATCCTTTATAAAAAAGTTTTAAATAAATTTCTGTTTGTAAATAGGATGGTACTTGAAATATTTAGTACATTTTATAAAATAATTTTTATTCATTTATGTTACTTATATTTATTCAAAGCACAAAGCCAGGAGGAAGGAAATGCATAAATTTATTTCAATTAAAATAGAATTATGACTTCAAAATATATGAGATTAATTTACACTAACTAGAGTACTTCAATACTCAAATTGTGTCACTTAAAAATTTACAATATCATGGGTATTCTGAGCATTTTTTTTTTTTTGCTAATATCCACTAATCAGTGAGTACATACCAAGTGTGTTCTTTTGTGACTAGGGTACTCAGGATGATATTTCCATTTGCCTGCAAATTTTGTGAAGTCATTGTTTTTAATGGCTGAGTAGTACTCCATGTAAATGTCACTCAAAGTACATAGTTATATAAATATACACATATCAATATTCTGTGAAATTGCCCATATATGTGTTTAGGATCCTGATTTCATTAGAATACTGACAGTACTTTGTTTTCCTTATGGCAAGAAAATGTATACTTTGGCTTTAAAGCAAATGAATTCTAAAGTAAAAGTCTCACAAATTATTTGTGAAATTCAGCATTTCATTTTTAGTGAATCAGTAGTAGTTAACTACTAATAAATGTGTATTGTACAAGCCTTTAAGACATGTGTGCTTACATATTTGAAACATGTATTTCAGAATGAATATAGCATATATGACCAAGACAGAGCGCAGCATTTCCTTATCATCCAGCTCTGTATTCACACATATATTACTGGCCCCCTTAACTTATTAATACAATTGCCATCATTACAGACAAGTGTGACATAGCTCCCTACTAAGATGAGCAGAGGTCTCACTCCTACAAACACAATATAGAGAATAGTTTCACCCACTGTCAGAAAATATAAAGGCCTAAACATTTAACTTGCTAACCCATTCAAAAAATGTGGAAATATCACTTCGTTGGATTGTTCCAGAAGAGTGCTGACTGCTCAGTACTCTGAAATTACTCTAAAAGGGGAGAGTACTTAATAATCCATGCACCCAACACATCACGGTATCTTCTATTGCCATGAAAAAGCATTCTGAAATTGAGAAGTTCTGTTGCAATTGGGACTGCTCAAGGCCCCAGAAAAGGCCACTGCTTCGCTTTCAAATGTCCTTAATGAAGAAGTTTCATTGTGTCAAACATGCCTCAATTCATCATTGTCATACGTTGACACAAACTCTAGCTCAAGTGTGGCCACTGTGCCCACACTTGCTGTTATGATTCTCTTATTCAGTAAATGATGTGCGGGGTTTGTAGAAATCAACCTTGTCAAAGAAAAAAGTCGGAAAGAGAGCCGCAGGCTCCTGTTACCCCTTGAAGAGTCCCGACCTGCTGGTGCTGCACACGGCATTAGATCAAAGATGGCTCCTGGCACACTGGCAAGCCAGCAAAAAGAAATCATGATCAGCGTAGTGGCCACTTTCCCCTGTCTTCACTGAAGTCCTCACAGCTGATGACATTCCCCCTGACTTCTGAGTTACCTCACTAGGCAGGTCTTTCACTGGGGCATGGTAACGGTGTGGCAAGATAGGATTGGCCAAGGATGTAGGTAGGGGCTTGCCATTGGCTCAAACACTGTTTATAAGCTTATGGACTGGGCAGTAAACTCAGATCTGCACCCTGTGCTGGTCTCCAGAATAGGATTTCTTGGGATTTGTCACATGACTCTATTGTCTCTAACCCCCCTATTCCTGATTTTTTTTTCCCCCTTAATGATGAAGTCTATAAGCTATTTCGAGTTTTCCAAAGTCTTTATGGATTCCACAGCATCTTGGGATTTTACCACCCTCAGACTCCGAGTAGTAAGTTCATTCAAGAGAGCTAGGAAGCTCTGTATCACTTGATCCAAAACAAATCCTATCCTGCGAAATGTTTTCACGGGTATCCGAAGTGATTTAAGAGCTTTACTTTAATAACTATATTTGACAGCTAAAATGTTATTTTACATCTTACATATGTTACAGTTCAGATTTTTTCCCATTAAAATGCATGACAATAGGTAAGTTACCTATATCTATTCATGACATTTGCTTCAATTGGATTTTGTAACTCACATAAACCTGTAGCCTCAAGACAGATCTCCATTTTAATGAGACACCTAAAGGCCTGAAGGACTTAGCCAATTAAGCTCTCCTTCACAGACACTCCTCCCTGCAAAAGGTATTTAACCTCAGGCCCACCCTGAGAAAGAGGGTGGGGGGAGGTTTCACTCACCAAACTCTCCACCTTGACAATAAATGCTCTAAAACCACGGACTGTCTTTTCTCACTTGGGATCTGCAGCAGGGAACAATGTAGCAGGTCTTCTTCTAAAGAGCCATGTCTAATCTCCTGCAGGAGGCTTCTCTGCGCTCCCAGCCATGGACTCCACCAAGCCAAGCCACCCGCTGAACAAGCCTAGGACACTCTCATCCTGAGGAATCCAGCTGGAGCTCTCCTACCCTCTTTTCCCTTCAGCCCATGCTAGAGCCTGCCTGCTGGCCCCCACTCTATTCTCAGCAGCTTTGTGGTGCCCAAGAGTCTGAAAACCTGATGTCCTTGGTCTCCATGCGGACCAGGGCCCTCCCCCGCCCCCAGCCAAATCCAGCAGTTCCCAAGGGCCCTCAGACTGTACTTCACCACCCCCTGGAGTGAAGTCATGCTGCTTCTCACAGCCCAACACCTGCCTAGTGGCAGCATGGGAATTTTAACCCACACTAGGCTACTTGGCAAGTTCTAGGCCAATGAATAACTGCATCAAGGAAAGGAAAACATAAGAAAAAAAATCATAGGGTGTCCAAATAAAGAAGATAAAGGAGCTGAAGGGGTTTGCAGCCCCACAGGAGGAACAACAATATGAACTAACCAGTACCCTCAGAGCTCCCAGGGACTAAACCACCAACCAAAGAGTACACATGGTGGGACTCATGATTCCAGCTGCATATGTATAGCAGAGGATGGCCTAGTCCGTCATCAATGGGAGGAGAGGCCCTTGGTCCTGTGAGCTCTATGCCCCAGTGTAGGGGAATGCCAGGGCTAGGAAGCAGGTGAGCAAGGGTAGGGGAGAGAGAATAGGATTTTTTTTTGGAGGGGAAACCTGGAAAGGAGATATCATTTGAAATGTAAATAAAGAAAATATCTAATAAAAAAAAGAAAAATCAACAAGGTGGACAATCATCTTGTAAGCATCGTGTAAGGTTGACCTTTCAACTTCCACATACATGCACACAGTGTGTGCCATCTGTATACACAAACACAAGAAGGAAGCTAACCTTATGAATTTTCTGTTGCACTATTTAGAAATCTTAATGCCAGATCCAAATTAAAAGAAAAGCATGATTTTCCTTACCCTCAACTCTGCCAAAAAGAGGGTCATGTTGCTTAACAGATTCAAAATTGAGGACATTCTTGAAGATGAACAACACTTTTACAATCCAATATATAATAAAAATCACCCAGAATAAAATTTTATTAATGAATGTGATATGTGAATGTGTGAACTCAGAACAAATAGAAGCTTAGCTTCTAATGAGGAATATACAGACTCACTACTCATAAAGTTATGTAAAAGAACTCCTATCACAGTGAACTATGCTTCATAATACTTTTAAAACTGTGAACATTCTGTAATTTTTCTACAGCCACGCCCACTCCAGTGAAATTCATGTGGTCAGGCCCAAAAGCTTTAGCATGGATCTGAGGTGAAAGGCTTCAAAAGAAGTCAGCCTCCTGGGGACCTTTTCGCATTCCTAACTCAGAGGTGGTCCAGATATGTCCTTGCCCCCCAAGATATGATTTACTAATAGCTAAACAAAAATTGGAAGTTGCTTTCTGACCATCAATGTTCCAACATCTTAGCTGAACCCTGGCTGGGAATTTTGTAGGGAATCTTACACATTCAGACTAATTGCCTCCAGCATTGTTAGGGAGATAGTGAGGGAGGTAGGGCATTAAAGTTTACTGAATAGAAGTTGGTAATCCCAGGGCAAGGTTAACTAAAAATCCTTATTTCAGTCATAGGACAAACCACATTAGAATTGCAGCTAAACTACTCCCAGGGATTAGAAGAATGGGACTTCTGGGGCATATCTCTGCTAGCCAAGAAGATTAGCATAGTGGGCATTTACTAAGGATGGGCCGGACCTTGAGCCTGGTGTGTGTAAGAGTGAGTGAGAGGGTGCTGCAGCAAGCATTCGACCCTCTACCCTCCTGTGGTCTGCAGCCCCCCCGGGACTCCAGCTGGGCCCCATGCAGGCCTGAGCACTCTGATCCTGGGGGTGCGGTGCTGATCCAGAGGAGGTGGCTACTGCTTTAGGCCCAGTGTGTTTCCGATGGCCTCAGATGTACCTTGACTGCTGAGCTGCCAGATTTTTCTTTTCATTTGTAATGACCATAAAGGCCTGATGTTTAATTTTTAAGAATACACACTCAAATACAACACTCTCTTATATCCCTGTCTGTGTATGCCAATTTTTTTCTTCACTGACGACTTGCCAACCTGTATCAGAACCCTGTTTCTCCTGCAGGTTGAGGGGCCAAGGCTGACTGGCCCGTGACATTCTGCTTTTGTATTTTCAACAGTATCTGACATAGTTATTAGTAACTATGTTAGTTCTTCAAGATAGAGTTTTCAAAATGATAGAGCTAATAGTGGTATTTTAGGGAGATGGTCTTAGTACCACCAGACCATATCTTTGCTCAGAGACTTAGTTTTTCTATGAAAGAAAACCTAAAATATTTCTCAAAGTCCTGGCTGAGACTTTGTACAAAAGTACTGTTTGACTAAGCCTGCTCAGTCAGTCAACAGGTTCTCCAATGCAGGTGTGAGGATTAAAAAGAAAAAAGACAATTAGACAACATTGTATCGTGACCCCAATCAATTCTGAGACTGAAGGCAAATTTAATTTTTCCAATCCACTTTTTATACCATTTTAATTACATGCAGGTATTAAGGGCAAGCAGTACAATAAGGAACTAGCAAGGCAGTAAGCAGAGTCCTGTGAACAGTCCTGTGAACACTATCATAATGATCAAAATACTTGAGCCCACTTCCTTGTCCTAGCCCAAAAATCTTGGCTGAAGCCTACTTCTTTTGTGCCACCCTAAGATTAAAATTCCTGCCTTAACCTACTTCCCTATCATAGCCTGCCTCTGCCTCCCAAGTGCTGGGATTAAAGACATGTGCCATCACAGCCCGGCTCCTCCTCCTCCTTTTAATCCAAGTCAGTTTAGGGGTAGTCTTTCTAGGGAACATTGGCAGATTTCACACAAATTGTTTCCTAATTTAAAAAAAAAAAATTATCTTCTTACTGTGGCAGATACTTTCTTAGGATGGGTGGCAGCTTGCCCTACTATAGCTAAGGCTACAGAAGTGGTATATCTCCACTTCATAAATATTTCGATCATATTTGAGCTTCCTAGATGCAGAGAGTCAGATAATGGCCTGGCATTCGTCTCTTAAGTCACTCAGCTACTGTCAAGAGCGCTGGCATCTTCTTGTTCCCTACTGCCCTCAGTCCGAGGAAAGGTAGAGAAGGCTAATCGACTTATTAAAACTCACTGACAGAAATTCTTCTGAACTACACCTTCCTTGGAGTCAACTCTTACCTCTTACCCTATTACCTCCAACACATGGAAGGCCCCAGCTCCTCCCTCTTCCCTCAGTTCCCTTGAGTTAATGTACTGCTGTTCTATTCTAGGAAATTTACCTCCTCTCGACCCAAGCCACAAAAGTCACTCTCTGACTATTTACTTTCTCTTACTCTCTTAAGATGCTTTCTTAGTGAATACACTAATTGTGTCTTCACTCAGCTGACCCTATCACCAAGAACACCCTACCCAGGAACTGAGCTGATTTGAAAGTCTCTCACTCATATGCTGTTTACCCAGATGGATGGCTCTATATCTCATTACCCTCCCTACACCAACAGTTCTAAGCTTCATGGAATCAAAGACAAGTACTATCTGTTACAGCTCAAACAGACCCTGGATCCCTTCTCCAGTTAAGTACTCCTGTCAGTTGATGGGATGACTAAAGCTAAGAATTGTTTGCCTCCTGTAATGGCTATTCTTGTTTGACCACTTGCACTATATTCAGAACTAGTTAAAACACCAGTGGCTGGGTATACTTATGAGAGACTTAATCAAGAAATTAAATCCCTGGAAATGGCTAGACCCATTTGTAATCCCCAAAGTTTAAGGTGATAAGATATACCTCTATTCCAGATCTTTTTGAGGTTGGCTTCCAATCTCTTTAATCTGGGCTACATTTTCTGCAGGCAGCCTAAATAAAGCATGGGAAAAGGAAGCTTTCTCTGTGCCTGCTTGCTGCTGCTCTCAGTGGCAAGTCCTTTTGTATTGGCATGAAAACCTACTTTTACTTACTAATGTTTCTGGCACGTACTGAAGGTCAGCCAGGACCCACCAGGGCCTGAGAAACAACAATCTGAAGCATTCTCAGAAAATCCCTAACAGCTGCCTGAACATTCTTATATTTTTGGTTGTGAGCCTAGCCTTTAATGGCTGAGCCATCTCTCCAGCCCTGCCTGAACATTCTTGACCAGAGCAGTCACACTTGAACATGCCTGACCCTAGCAGCAGTCGGCACCTGAATGCTTCTGATCAGTCTCCAGAGTTCCCATGGTTACACACCTGGCTATTCCAGTGTTTGAGTCCTCCACCAAATTTGCCCCTATGGAGTTTAACAACCTGTCCCAGCTTGCTGCTTTCTTATCCATAGAGTTTGGCTGTGTTCAGTGGTTTCCTGATGCACCTACTTACAAGCTAACTCTTTGTTGAGTCATATACACACAAAAA